>JACDRP010000398.1:0-54467 GCA_013841185.1 Hycleus phaleratus | reverse complement strand
TTTCCCTATAAATTATCACGAATTTTATAGAAAAGGGGCGATGGAAACAGAAACTATTCCAGAATACGACCCAAAATTAACAACTTGTCTATTATATCGACAAGAAACTCGACAATCTTCTATTACACAATTTCATTGAATACTTACTTGAAAATATAGCGCAATTCTTCAATAGTTACAAACTCAATATTGATCTAGAATTTCACTGACTTTTCCTACTCGTTTCGCAGTACTCTATCAAGCATTGTTTATACATTATCACAAATTTTATAAAAGAATACGACCCGAAAGAAAGCCGACTCTGATATAACAACAAATGACGCGGCAGACAATCTTTAAAGCTCAATTTTATTGAAACTTATTCGAAAATGTAACGGTATTCCCAAATAGTCCCAATCTCAATGTTGATCTAGAATATTACCGACTTTTCCTACTCGTTTTATCAAATACTATCAATAATATAATGATTTCCCTATAAATTATCGCGAATTTTATAGAAATAGGACGATGAAAACAGAAACTATTCTAGAATACGACCCAAAATCAACAATTTATTTATTATATCGACAAGAATCTCTAACAGCACTCTCGACGATCTTCAATTGAACAATTTTATCGTATACTTACTCGAAAATATAGCGGAATTCTTCAATAGTTTCAATCTCAATGTTGATCTAGAATTTCACTCACTTTCCCTACTCGTTTCACAGTACTCTATAAAGTATTGTTTATAAATAAAAGAGGGAGAATAAAGAACCAGAAAATATAACAGAATACCACCCGATAGTGATAACGTGTTCGACAAGAAGTCCAAATCACGTTCTAACAAATGTTTACTTTTCCTACTCATTTCATAATAAACTATCACAAATATCTATTGTCTGATCGTCTATCTATAAATAATCACTAATTTTATGACAAAATAGAAAATAATCCAGAATACGATCGGAATGTGTCCATTATATCGCTTTTTTATTGCAAAATTTCATTGAATATACTTCCAGTATTCTAGAGGCAGGATGAGTAACAAGATATTCCAGAATACGACCTGATAGTGATGACGTGTCCGTTATATCGAGAAGAATTAAGCTCTAGCAAGATTTATTGTACAATTTTTTTTAATATTTACCGGTAAATATTGCGGTATTCAATATCAATGTTGCTCTAGAATAGACTTTGCTACTCGTTTTGCAGTACTCTATCAAGCTTTGTTTATCTATAAATTATCACAAATTTTATAAAAGACGGTGGATAAAAAAACGGAAAATATTCCAGAATACCACCCGATAAGAAGTCCAAATCACGCTCTGACAAGTTTTTATTGCACAATTTTATTGAAAGTGTTGCTTCAATATTAACGTTGATCTAGAATATCACTGATCTTTCCTGCTCATTTTGTAATAAATGATCACATTGTCTGATTGTTTATTTATAAATTATCGCTAATTTTATAGAAGAAAGACGAAATAGAAAACAATCCAGAATACGATCGGAAAGTGTCCATATATCCACAAGAAGCCCGCTTTTATTGCAAAATTTCATTGAATACGTACTTACTTCTAGTATTCTCCTAGAGTTAAGTTGGAGAAACAGAAAATATTCCAGAATACGACCCGATAGTGACGTGTCCGTTATATCGAGAAGAATTAAGCTCTAGCAAACTTTATTGCACAAATTTATTGAATACTTACCGATAAATATTGTGGTATTCTCAGACAATTTCAATGTCAAAGTTGATCTAGAATATCACTGACTTTTCCTACTCTTTTAGTAGAACACTATCAATCTTCCAAGCATCCACATTATTGTTAGAATACCACTCGTGGCAAGAAGCACAATTTTATTGAATCTTCTCTTGGAAATTAGTGGTATTCTCAAATAGTTACTTCAATATTGATCTACTGCTTTTCCTACTCGTTTCATAAAGCAATATCAATCTTGCAAGCTTCCAGGGTGATTGTTTATTTGAAATTAATGAAAGTTTGTTATATTGTGGAATAATTCTCAGTACTACGGACAATGCTTTTATGATTTGTAGTGCTTTTTGTATTGTTGAAAGGTGGCGGTAATTGTTGAAATTCGCCATTTTATAAAGTTAATTAATGGAATTTAAATAAGAAATAATAAGACTAATTTAATATTGCAATTTATTATTAAACAAGACAGGAGAAAGAAAAACATTGTATTTGTAATACATTTTTGTTAAATTTACATTTAGATAAGCATAATTAAGAATCTAAATTAATTATTTATATCTCTATATCGATAAATTTTGCAAAATTTGAATTATTATCGGAATAATAATTGAAATTTGGCGAAATTTTTGAATTATTTACAAACGAATACAATTTATTTACAGTGCAATTGGTGAATTGTGCGCTTGAAAAACTTGCAAATATCAAAGAAATTGGTAGAAGAAGCCCCATTTAAATGCTAAATTGTTATAATAAGTTTTCGTTTTTAGCGAAATTGTCAAATTAATGGACACGACTAGTGCACATCTCCATCGTACCAAAGTACGGATATCCAGATTTGGCTTCGCTGGGCGAATGGGAGGCTGCAGCGGCGGCGGCGGCGGCTCCATAGTGGCTCCCAGCAAACAAACTGGAAATGAAATCGTTCGAAAAATAATAAAAAATAATCAAAAAGATCCCCGAAATTGTTCGATTTGTGCGTGCTAAAGCTGGGACGTGTGAGGCGTTCGCCGCACACGAAATTAATTAATAAAACACCACCGTAAGCTATTCGACTAGTTTGTAGTAGTTGTAGTAGTAGTTCTCAATCCGGATCCAAAGTATTCATTAAATTGAGAACCGTTGGAGATTAATTGCGTCCAATGGTGGTATTATTTGGATGCAACTACCAATTATCCAGTCGATCAGTGGAACAGTCCAGGGCCGTATTTCAATCGTTGATTTAGACACATCAATGTATGTGTACAGTGCGTTTTAATTATAGAATTTTTCCAAATTTCGATTAATCACAGTTGTTGGGTTAATTCCCACAAAAAGCGATATATTTAACGGCCACAACGGCTGAAATTGCCGGTTTTCCGCGATTTTATAACGTTCGAATCGAGTATTAATTCGCTCGATTGTTGCTTTTTTAATCCAACCGTTCCCACCCTGGCCGTTTTAATTCGAGACCGCTCTCTATTTAACGCTACCTGTTGATAATTATTGAAATCAAGGGCTTAATTATCAATAAAACCAAAACAAACGTACCCATTAGGCGAAACTCTATACCCTCGATTAAATTACAAATAATACGATTATTCGATTATTACCCAATAATA
This sequence comes from Hycleus phaleratus, assembly GCA_013841185.1. Lineage (NCBI taxonomy): Eukaryota > Metazoa > Arthropoda > Insecta > Coleoptera > Meloidae > Hycleus > Hycleus phaleratus. The sequence continues at coordinate 51,172 of JACDRP010000398.1, read as the reverse complement.
GTAATAACTCTATCAATAATCTAGGTTGATGGTAATAATTTTGGTGATACTTTTCCAACTTTTGCACGATTTACTGGCAATTTGCGGAAATTGTTCCGTTATTTTCCTTTTGTTCCAACAACAAATCGATTGGAATAAACGATTTTCCGATTGATCGACAATCCCACCGATTTGATTGTTGTTATCAAATTTATCGAGTACAGTTTACTAAACATTCCCGATCCGAGGAAATTAATTAAAGTTTCGTTTCCAAAAGATTCGTTTCAAATACAAATTCGTGTAAATAGACGAACATGAAACATGTAAGGATGCGATAAATTCTAGAGTTGTTCTTATTAAAATTACAACTTGCTGGAAATACAAAAAGACGGTGGAGAATTCAACAGTTAATGACTAACATTTCCGTTTAATTTCCTAGAGCCATCTTGTATTTTACTATCAAAACTTCCTGTTTATTCCTTGAACATAGCACGAATTCCGAGTTTTACGCGAATTACTTGGATTCTGTTAAGCAGTTTCAGCCACCTCGGGCGAATTTCGATAGTTTTTGGAATATGTCGTAGGAGTTTATTCAAAGATGAGTTTAGGTTAAAAGTTTGAATTGCGCGCCTGGTGGAAAAAGAAAATTGGCACCCATGTATGACCAAAAATTCCTGCTGCCGTTTAGTGACTTTTAACCTCAAAATCGTAATGTCCATTAGTGCTTATTTCGGTGCTGTTGTTCCAAAATTTGGAAGAATTGATGAATTCTTTCTATAGGTAAGTGTCTATTTTTCTATTTCAATAATTTTAGATGAATACAATTGATTTGGTTAAAAAAATTATTGAAATTTTTGAGATTTTTGATAATCGCATATGCGGATATCTTGAATTAAATTTTTAGCTAGATTTTTGACGTAAAAATAGTATTTTTTTATCATAATTACAATTTTTTGATTTACAAAAGTAAGTTTGGTGTAAATCAGATTAAAAATTTTGAATAGCGCGCCTTTGACAAACGAAAATTGACACCCATGTATGAACAAATTTACCTGTCATTGTTTTTTAACCTCAAAATTGCAATGTTCATTTGTGTTTATATATTATTGTGTTTATTTACAAAAATTGGCGAATTATTAGTACAGGTAAGTGTATTTTTTTCTATTTTAATGATTTTNTTATTTACAAAAATTGGCGAATTATTAGTACAGGTAAGTGTATTTTTTTCTATTTTAATGATTTTAATGATTTCGTTAAAGAAATTTGCTTTAATTTCATTTAAATTTAGAATTTCTCTTCAATTATCCGCAATTTACAATTAAATTATTAGAAAAATTGCATAATTGCGCTTTAATAAGAATAAAATTAACCATCATTGAAATTTGAGGGTTTGAACAACGGTACTTTATTTCCCAGTACTTTTTGATTTGAGTTTAAGAATAGTTATCAAATTTGGTGGTGTATCAATTAATCTACGACATTACGTATCCATACCATTGCCTACTGGTTGTACACAGGGCCGTCTTAAGAATATTACCACGGCAAGGCAAAATCTTAAAAATAGAGGTCGTGTTCTAGGAATTCAAGATTTTTACATAAAAAATTTCGCCTTATATTGTTTGATTTTACTGAAAATTTTTGGAAAAGTTAGCGTTTTAAAGTCAAAATTTAAAAATTTTAGAGGATTTTTCTCTATTTTGAAAATATTTTTAGATGGCCGTAAACAAAATAGCATTGTTGGTACAAAATTATAACGGTTATAATCAAAATTTTGAAAAAAAAGTAGCACTGTCACTACAAAATAACAATATTTTGATAGGTTTTTCTTAATTTTGAAAATATTTTACTATTTTATGTAGTTAGAATCAAAATTTGAGCAAAATTGCTCTTCATCATCAACAAAATCTCGAAAAATTACACAATTAGTCCAAAATTTTTCGATTTTAGAGGATAATTTTGCTTAATTTTTAGAAAAATTACAGTAATCAAAATTGATTGAGGACTTTTCACTGTTTAATTTGCTTCTAATGTAAAATTTTAAAACAATTTGGTACTTTTAGTCTATAAATTCAAGATTTTTGTAAAAAAACTATGCTCTATTTCAGTTAACAATTTATTTTTCGTCTAAAATTTGAAAAACTGTATGTGAAATGTAGAACTTTGCTAGAAATCGCGTTTTTTATGGATTTAAAGCAGCAAATTATCCAAAAATTTGCAATTTTTAGTGCGAAAATCGAATGAAAGAATCACCATTTTGGCCCAATAAAATCAACAAAATTATTTCATTTTTAACTATTCAATAATTAAATTTTGCTTAATTCGTAAAATATTTCACTATTTTATGTAGTTTTAATCAAAATTTTGACATAAAATTGCTCTTCAGTATCAATGAAATTTCGATAGTTAGTCGAAAATTCCATAATTTTAAAGCGAATCAAAATTTTGAAAAAAAAGTAGCACTGTCACTACAAAATAGCAATATTTTGATAGTCTGCTTAATTTTGAAAATTTTTCGCTACTTTATGTAGTTAGAATTAAAATTTGAAAAAAATTACTCTTTATCATCAACAAAATCTCGAAAAATTACACAATTAGTCTAAGATTTTAGAGCGTAATTTTGCTTTATTTTTAGAAAAATTCCAATAATCTAGATTGCTATAATCAAGAGTTAAAGAAAAATAGCACTTTTGTCTTATATTGAAGACTTTTCACTGTTTAATTTGATTCTTTCTCGTCTAAAATTTGAAAATTTCACGTGAAATCTAGAATTTTGCTAGGAATCTCGTATTTTCATGGATTCATGGTAGCAAATTTTCCAAAAATTGACTGAAAGCGTCACAATTTTGGTCCAATAAAATCAACAAAATTATTCACTACTTTATGTGGTTATAATGAAAATTTGACAAAAATTGCCTTACAGTATCAATGAAATTTCGAAATATTACACATTTAGTCGAAAATTTTATAATTTTAACGTGGAATTTTGTTTTATTTTTAAAAATATTACAGCACTTAATTATCATAATCAAAATTTGAAAAAAAATAGTACTTTTGCTTTATATTGAACAGTTTCTCTGTTCTTTATTTGATTTTAATTTAAAATTTGAAAACTATTTAGTATTTTTAGAGTACAATTCCAAAATTTTGCTTTATTTCTGTCGGTTAAATCCTTATCATGAAAAATTTGAAAATTTTTATTTCAAACTGGACTTTTGCTGCTAAATTAAATTACCGTCTTTTACAACCGCAAATTTTCGGTTTTTTTTTGTGCGAAAATAGAGTTAAAGAGTTACAATCGCCTAACTCAAAAGAACAACATTTGTTTAGAAAATTGAAAAATTCAGTGAGTTTTCAAATACAGCAATTAATTTATAAAATTCGCTAGAAATCAGTTTTTACGCTACAAATCAGTTTTTTAAAGCCCAGATTGGTAAATTGGGCCATTTACGGCTTAAATATTCGACTTTTTTTCAAACATTTTCCAAAATGACTGTAAAAAGAAATTGAATATCGTGATTTTGTCGACTCTCATCGCCTGAGTTGTCTCAGTGCTAGTGACGGCTCTAGCAATAAAGGGCGCTAGATTCAAAATTCTCAATTTGGCCAATTGAAATACTTATAATTATCGGTTACCGAAAATATTATGAAATTTTGGTTCATAATTTCTGCGACAAATTTCTATCGAAAATTAAATTACCGTTGGAAATTGCGTAAATTATCGCCATTTATAAGACTAATTGTGATCTAAACCAATCGTGGTTTGATTAGATTGTTTAAAAAAAATTAATAAGTTTTAGTAAATATACATGTTTGTTATTTACAAAACAAGACTGATTGGTTTTTAAGAATTGAATATTTGAAATTTCATTAATTTACGTATCGTATACAAATTATTATTAAAAACACGATTACAACAGAATTGATAATGGAGAATTGTATTCTTAAATTGCATTCGATAAGGCGATTAATTAAACAGAACGAAAATCACAATTACATTAAAAAATTTGAAAGAAATTCCTCTAATTCATTCATTCATACATTCGAACAATAGTGAATTTATAAAGTATTTTTTTGTTTTGTTTTTGTCTTCAAACTTGAAGACAACTCTTACCTGTAATTCTCGTGCCAGCTGCTCAGATTCTCGGCAACTTTATTGTTTTGGACACGCCAATTTTGCGGCGAAACACTATGTTGATTTGGTGAAACTTGTGCCATATTGTATCCAAATTGATTAACACCAGTACTATTTAAATTTTGTTCTAAACCGGCAGCAGCCGCCGCAGCTGCTGCAGCTACCATTGCAGCATTACCATTATTATAACTGTTATATAAACTATTTTGCGTTGTTGTTGTTGTCGATACTGGTGGTGTTGTTGTTGCTGCAACAACTGTCGTTGTATTATTTTGTAATGTTGCCGATGGTGTTAAACTTGTATGTGATAATGGTGTTGTTGATAAACCACCACCTAAAGCTGATGCTGCAGCGTATGTTTGTTGTGTTGCCCATGTTGTTTGATGATTGAATGTTGTTGTTGGATCACCATATTGATTATGGACTGGTGGAAATGCCGTTTGTAATGACATCGAATTGAAGGCGTTCAATTGTTGTGAATTTAATTGTTTTCGTAGACGTGCCCGTCGATTTGAAAACCAAACTTGTACACGAGCTTCAGTCAATTTTGTTTTCTGTGCTAATTCTTCACGTGTATACACATCCGGATATTGTGTACGTCCAAAAGCACGTTCTAATGCCTCCAATTGTTCACCAGTAAAAGTTGTACGTGAACGTCGCTGTTTACGTTTCAATGGTATACCAGGTTCGGATTCTGTATCGCTTTCGTCGCACGATGAATTCGGACCTGTTGAGAAAATGTTTGATACAAAATAACGAAATAGAATATAATTTCTCTATATTTATGATTTCTCGCATTAAAAAGATGAATGTATCGGCCGATTATAATGTCTAATAAATTCTCGATACGGCCAGTGGAAGACGGGTAGCCGGGCAACAATTAGTTTGTAATTAATTAATTATGTTTAATTTGCCTCAGGTAAAGGGACGGCCGTGATTAATCGATTTTTTACATTGTATCTACCGTTTTCTTTCGTCTTTTTCAATCCAATAACTACTCATCATTTTGTTCTTCTTCTTCTTTCACGGTAGTTTGTAGCTCGATATTTGACTAACACTAATAGTGGAAATTTTCAAATATTACAATTGAGACTATTAACATCGGCAATTACTCGTATTAAATTATAATCGTGATGATTACAAATTGGATTAAAAGTAAAGAGTTTTCTTTTGAGAGGCCATTTTACGGATTTCTTTATTTTTCTTTCCACCTTAATTTAAATTTTCATCGTCGATTGGCAAATTCTCAAAACAGCAACAAACTGCAGACAATTTGTCTTATTGGGACGTTTTGGTTGATTTCTAACGGAAATTTTTGAAAAAAGTTAGCACTTTTAGTTCAAAATTTACGAATTTTAGTGAACATTTGTATCGTTGATTCTCAAGAATTTGCCTACGAATTCTCAAAATTGCAACAAACCGCAGAAATTTTGTCTTATTGGGACGTTTTGATTTATTTCTAATGGAAATTTTTGAAAAAAATATAGTACCTAGTTCGAAATTTAAGAGTTTTAATGTACGTTTGCATCGTTTATTTTCAAAAATTTGTATGCGAATTCTCAAAATAGGAACAAACTGCAATAATTTCGCTTTACTGAGACGTTTTGATTTATTTCTAATGGAAATTTTTGATAAAATTTAGCACTTTTACACCAAAATTCTAACATTTTAGTCAATAATTTTCATCGTTTATTTTCAAAAATTTGTTTACGAGTTTTAAAAATAACAAACTGCAAAAACTTTGTCTTATTGATTTGTTTGGTTCTAATGGAAATTTAGCACTTTTATAATTTAAAAACTTTAGCGAATTTGCATAGTTTATTTTTAAAAATTTGCGTGCGAATTGTCAAAATAACAAACTACGATAATTTCGCCTTATTGAGACGTTTTGGTTTAATTTTAATGGAAATTTTTGAAAAAAATTAGCACTCTTAGCTCAAAATTTAAGAATTTCAGTGGAAATTTGCATCGTTTATTTTTAAATCTGCCTGCGGATTCTCAAAATAACAACAAACTGCAACAATTTTGCCTTATTGAGACGTTTTGATTTGATTCTAATGGAAATTTCTGAAAAATATAGCACCCTTAAACCAAAATTTAAGAATTTTAGTGAACATTTACATCGTTTATTTTCAAAAATTTGCTTGCCAATTCTCAAAATAACAAATTTCAATAATTTTGCCTTATTGAGGCGTGCTAATTTATTTCTAGTAGAAATTTTTGAAAAAAATTAGCACTCTTAGATCAAAATTTAAGAATTTCAGTGGAAATTTGTATAGTTTATTTTCAAAAATTTCCCTGCGAATTCTCAAAATGACAAACTATGAAAATTTTGCCCCATTGAGACATTTTGGTTTATTTCTAATGGAAATTTTTGAAAACATTTAGCACTCTTAGCTCAAAATTTAAGAATTTCAGTGGAAATTTGCATCGTTGATTTTCAATTTGGCTACAAATCCTCAAAACAGCAACAAACTGCAACAATTTCGCCCTATTAATACGTATTGATTTATTTTTAATGGAAATTTTTGAAAAAATTTATCAGTTTTACACAAAAATTTTTACATTTTAGTGAATAATTTTCATCGTTTATTTTCAAAAATTTGTCTGCGAGTTTTAAAAATAATAACGAACTACTAAATTTTTGTCTTATTGAGACGTTTTGATTTGTTTGGTTCTAATGAAAATTTAGCACTTTTAAAATTTAAAAGCCTTCGTGCATTTTCATCGTTTATTTTCAAAAATTTGCCTGCAAATTCTCAAAATAGCAACAAACTGCAACAATTTCTGCTTATTGGAAATCTAATGGGAATTTTTGATAAAATTTAGCACTCTTAATTCAAAATTTAAGAATTTCAATGGAAATTTGCATAGTTTATTTTCGAATTCCCAAAATTAATTGCGATAATTTCGCTTTATTGAGACGTACTGATTTATTTCGAATGGAAATTTTTGAAAAAATTTAGCACTTTTACACCAAAATGTTAACATTTCTGTGGATAATAACGAATTGCAAAAATTTCATCCTACTGAGACGCTTTACTTTGATTGGTTCCAGTGGGAATTTTTGAAAAATTTTGCTCTTTTAAAATTTAAAAACTGTAGTGAATTTTCAAAAATCGTTTCGTTTATTTTCAAAAATTCGAATTCCCAAAATAGCAACAAATTGCAAGTATTTCGCCTTATTTCGACGTTTTAATCTATCTCTAATGGGAATTTTTGGAGAAAATCACGCAAAATTTAAATTGTCCATTAATTTTTCAAAAATTTGCGAATTCTCAAAATAACAACAGAAATCGTCGGTGATTTTGTTTAATTTCGAAAAATTACGCTTCTTATTCAACACTGAAGATGACAATATGAAAAATTTCGTTTCTGCTAGATGATAAATCGAGATGAAATACCCCTCCTGAATTACGTAAGAACACTTTCACCGATTTCTACACGATTTGTATTTTGTGGCGCAGTTCTTCGATTTAAATCGAAATGGGGATAGTTTCCTCATTTTCGGTAATATAAGTTGGATTTCTCGATTAATTCAACAACGAAGGTAAAGGAAAAAATCAATCATTTTTAGATACAGGAAAGATCAACAGGTTCTGTCGACTTTAATATGTGGTAATAATAAAATGAACCGTCATTATAATGTCGGCATTGGACAAGATAGACGAAGACGAAGACGAAGAAGTGGAAATGTTGAATTAAAATATAAGAAAAGATGTGAGTTAAGTTGGCTTTTGTGTAGCGTCATCATTTCAAGTTCATATCCATCTTTCTTTCTTCTTCTTCTTGTCCATCTATTCATCTATCTATACAACAACAACAACAACAACAACAACAACAACATTAGGTTGTTCTTTTTAAAGACTTGTTGTTGCGGCTTGTTGCTGTTTTGAAATTACAGGAGCACAACACTTCAACTTGTGAGGTCTGAAAATTATGTGTGATAAAATTTTCCGTCAATTTAATCAATTTTTTCCCTCCCATCTTGTCGATTAAAATCGAATTTTTGTTCTATTTTTTCACATTCACAGTTTATTGAATGAATCCATTGATTCGTTACACTAATCAGAAGATGATTTTGTATATTTTTCGATAAACAAACAAATCAAACTCACCTAAAATACCATCGATCGAATGATTTTTACGTTCGTTATCATCTTTACGACCGCCACGCAATAGACGACTGATCGAACTGACCGATGGTGCTGAATTCTTATCACAAATGCCCTCCTGTAAAATATTTTTACAAATTTAGAGATTCCAATAGTTGATCAAGCTAGGAACACGCATCGTTTTTCTTGTTGTTTTTTTACCTTAACTAAACGATCACGTATCTCCCAAGAGAAAATACCGGGTTGTTCTTTTTTCAATTGTTCAATACGTGCCTCAACTTCAGCTGTGGCGACCCGTGGCTTCGATCCACCAATAACACCCGGCCTTATACTGCCCGTTTCTTGATAACGATTCAATATTTTCGAAACACATCCGTGCGAAACACGAAGTTGTCTCGATATGACACAGGGACGGATTCCGGCGGCTGCCATTTCAACGATTTTCAATCGGATATGATTTGGTAGTGGACGGCCGTTGATGAAAACACCACCTAATTGATTGACACGGCCCTGGCCTGCAACAGTAGCAAATTTTGGCGAAATTACCCCAAAATATTTTAAGTATCGCTCATTATTATTGTGATTTTGTGTTAATAGATAAATGGATAAATTTAATATAATTTAGAAGAATTGTGTGCGGTGGAGAGACGTGCGTGGTGGGCGTGCGGACATTTAACGAAATGAAAAGCCGGCCCCGGTTAGCGGCCGCTTTGATCTCACTAATGTCTGTTTTCATCAACCAGATCCTTACACCTGATTTTCGATACCATTATAGAATAGAAGCGGCAAATTCAACGCATTTCCAATTTCTATAATTCTACATATAGTTATTTTCAAATATAAAATCGAAATAGTGTTATAAATGTTTGTTGTTTGAGTGTTTCAAGTGTCGGCGACAAAAGGCCTATTGCTCGGTCGATTTTATTGGCCGCACTGTTAATGTACCATGAGAAGAATTATTGCGTCCTCAAATTGGCAATAAATTACTATAGACCGCAATTTGTTTTATAATTTTGTCATCGGCCCTATTATACGTACGTGTATTATAACAAATAAAATTTCTGTTCAAGCCTCTGTGTTTTGTAACAAAACGAATTTTTAAATGGGGGGCCAAATTGAAATCCAAAACCGGTAGCTTTCCGATTAAATCATTCAATAATTTCAAATAGATATTATTCTTTCGGTTATTTTCTTTAAATAATAATATAACAACAACAAAAAAAAAGATAACAATAGTTATAGATGTCCAGTTGTTTGAATTCTAACAATATTTACAAATAGGATCAATTCTTCCACTCAACTAAATTGATCATCAATGAACAATACAGAAGATTGGCCTTTTCAACGGCCAATTTTACCTATTTTGACCTTTTCTATCCGGCAACAAGAAAAGAACACTGCATCTGTAAGGGTGCCACAACTTGACCACCCTCTAAGACTTTCAGGAGTTGACTAAAATTTATTTAAAATATTGGTAATTTTATTTTAATTAATTTCAAAATTATTAATGTGGTTGACACAAAAAATGCTGTCAAGGAAGTAATTTTGGGGCTTATTGGAGTGTTAAAACTCCAAAATTTCACAATTATTGAACACAATTAGGCATTTGTATTTAATTTTTGAGAATTGTTTAACTCTAAACTAGATTTTTAACATTTTATAATATTTGAAAAGATCGATTTTCCTAAATTGATGATTTTATTTTAAACATTTTCTGTGAGTGAGTTTTGGGGTTTATTTCCAGGTTTAAAACTCCAAAATTTCCCAAATATTGAGGAAAATTCAGGCATTTTTATTAATTTTTCGAAAATTGTTCAGTTTAAGAGAGATTTTTGATATTAAAAGAGCCGTTTTGGAGTTGCACCTTGTCCCCAAATTTTCAATGATTTAGTTCTAAACGTCTTCTGATGATGAGTTTTTGGGGTTTATTTGAAAGTTAAAATCCCAAAATTTACAAATGTAACAATTTACGCATTTTTATGTTTAATTCATCATAAATTGTGAGACATTTTTGATATTTGAAATGAGCCGCTTTGGATTTTTCCCAAATTTTTCAATGATTTGATCTTAAACATTTTGTGAGAGGAGTTTGAAGGTTCAGTACCCCAAAACTTCACAAATACTGGGGATATTTTAATTTTTGGTGATTGATTGTATGATATTTGAAACAATCCGTTCTGGAGCTGGAATTTTTCCCCTAATTTCTATTGGTTTCTTGAGGGTGAGTTGTTGGGGTTTATTTGCAGATCCAAAATTTTATAAATTCAATAAAATTTAGGCATTTTTATTCAATTTTCGAGAGTTGTTTAGTCAAAGATTGTATTTTAATATTTGAAAAGAGCTTGGGGGCTGAAATTTTTCCCAAAGTTTTTATCCTAAACCTCTTTTGACGAAAGTTTTCGAGGTACTGTTCAGATTTTGATACATTTTCAAATTGATTTCAAGCTTTTAATTAAGATTCTCCTGCATTTTGTTTTTAAATACTAATTTTTCAGTCGGTTTTGTTATTTTATTGTCAAAAAGTGAAGATGTAGTTAATTTTCGAGATAATTTTTGACTTTTAGTCTAGAATTAAACCGTTTCGTAGAATTGTAGAATTTTGACAATTTAAAATCGGTTTTTGACCACAATTCTTGAGTTTTAATTAAAATTTTTGGACAGCTTGGATTCTTATTTTAACGTGTTTTTAAGGCTTTTGGCTCAAGTTTATTAATTTAATCTTGTAATTGTCGTTTCGTAAACAGAATAAAATATTTGCTAATATTGTTTATTTAAAAAGAAATGATGCTCCAAATTGGACAACTTCAACTCGCTCGCTTTTTTAATTGTGGCTTCAATTAAGTTGAATCTATTCCACAATACAATGTATAAGGGCTTATTCTCTGTCAAATATAAATCATACATTGTGTCAAATTAAGCGAGTTAAATACAAAGTTTTGGAATTCTTTCAATTTCCTGTTGAATTGTTTCGAAGAAGTCATCAATTCTCTCTACTCGCATTTCTGGGAGTAGAACCAAAAAAAAAATGATACATCATAAATAACAACAGATTTGCAACACTGAATAATTTAACAAAATCTCAATCGTATATGGATGGATGTGTGTGTGGATGATTAAAGAAGACGGAAAAAAAGGCTCGCCGCTCTAGTTCGAGATTAAGTAGACAAAAGGAGGAAAAATTAAGAGAAGCTGAAGAGATATCTGTCAGATATACCTCCTGTGCTGTGTTACACACGTTAAGCTTTATGTCAAATCTGTTCAAAAGACCGAAAAAACGACAACAACGAATATGTGTAAGAGATAAAGATCAGTCTTGTCCGGTCGGTATCTCTGTTATAGCCACCACAACCTACACTTTATTATAAAAATACAGCCATTAAGATACACTCTAATACATGTAAAAATTCATGTTAAATCTGTATTATTAACGTTTATCGTACTGTTGGATCTACACACACACAGGCTGGGCGAGATGCCTATAGTTTTGAAATTTAAATATTCATAATCTAACCGGCGATGGACAGGCTGGTAACAATGAAAATCAGGCACATATTTTGCTTTATCTACCCCCGATTTGGAGTAACTTTGTCGAAAATGAAGAGCTCTATTTTTAGCGGAATGAATTTCCTTCCTTGAAGCTTTAAGGAAAAAAACCAAAGAAGAAATCTAATTCTAGAACAACATTACATGGCTTATGTGATAGATTAGGTCGTAAAATTTACAGTTTGTGGCCGAATATGATTAGCTTTATGACCATTTATAATTTCATAGATCGGCTCATAAACCGTAATGGATATGGATTTAAAATCGATTTGTTATGCCATTACAACAATTCAATTCGAATTGGGTTTTACGAAAATTTCGGGGAAAAACTCACCTTGGAAAGGATATCCGGTAAAATACGGTGCCATATTGAGTGTCGATACGGCCATTTATCACACAAGAAAGAATCCTATCTAGATCACAATCACGCACACTCAACTCAAAATGAATCACTCACTGGCACTGATTTCGCGCGAAAATCACAATTTTTGCGGCGAAGAAATTCTTTTTCTTAGAGAAATCTTAAAGCGGACTCGGACGTATGCGTCGATCGTCTTACCAACAGCAAAACTTGAAGAAAACTGACCGGTATAATGTTTTGAGATCACCCACCCAAGGTAGGTGTTGATCCTAGTTGCCGCCCATTTCTTCACGCTTATTTTGTACAGTTGATGGTTCTGTTGTATAATGATTGGTTGGATTTCTATTGGGTGGAGTTTTATTGATACTGAGTCGGTTGATTGTTTAGCCAATTGGAAGTTAGTGATTTTTCTTCAATGACGACAATAATGGAAAGTTGGATGAATATGGCAAAATTTCCACAAACCTTAGGGAATTTTTGATAATCCCAAGAGTACTCTTGTTTATAATGGATTAGTCCCAAATGTTTTAAAATCTATGTTGGGAATAATAAGTTGTCAACGAAGACAAATTATAGTCGCCAAATTGTTTAGGGATTTTTGCCAATCTTTGGAAGTTATGTACGATTATTTAAAACACTGCTGTAGGTCTATTTATGATCTTCCATATTTGGCCACAATGAAGAAAAGTGAAGAGTTTGATTGAGTGGTTCAATAGAATCAAGCAAATGATTGATTGTGATTGATATCGAAGCTTGGTTAACTTTCACAATTGAACTGTTGCTTTATCTCATCATTTTTGTGATTTCTTCAATTATTTGGCACTTATTGATATGTTTGTCACAGTTTTTATATCGGATTTCTTCACTTAAGTGCCAGTTTATCGTAGCAAAAGAAGCTTCTGATATTTTTCATAAATGCAATATTAAGAAAATCTATTCAAGCCGAAATTTGGCGTCTCATGAGAGTTTATGGGTCGTCTTCAATTATTTGAACGATTAGATTTTTGGCTTGCCTTCAAATCGAAATGTAGGTGGCAAAATTTTCTTTCAATTGGTGTCTATATTTATCTCAAACAGTTCAAAATTTCCAAGTTGAGGTCCTATTGAACGGCGGATATTAACAAAACTACCTGTAATCCTAAACTTAATTTGCTCGAGTTTCTCGCTAATTTTTGATGCTTTATTGATACATTTTTCATGGTTTTCAAATCGAATTTTATGCATCTTCCATCACTCGCTCATCAATTTGGGATCGGATTTTAGCCCTCGCTTGACCAAACTGTGGCTTATAAACCAAAATTTGATCGCTTCGATGATGTTTCTAAGCACTTTTCGCCAGATCGATGGAATTTGGCAAATATTTTGCCGAAATTTTGAGGCCTCAAAAAGATACTGCCTACAACAATGGTTTTAAAAGCGACCTACAAGCTGGATTATAAACAAATTTAACCTCCTTTTACCATTTTGAAGTGTTCAAAATTGTATAACTACTATAATTGTGTTAATTATTTCTATTAATTAATTAAATAAAGTAAGCCACAACTGTTGTTTATGATTATAAACTCCTATTGTTTGCTAAAGTTTGGCATTTGTAGATCAAAAATTTTGCATTAGGGGTAGAATAAGATGAAAAACTTTGGGTTTGTTGTAAATTAGACAACCGGTTGTTGTAGAATAAATCAAAAATGTTACATTTCCATGCCTTTCTACATTTCTATATTGTTGTAATCTTTTTCTCAATTCTATTTTGTTTATTTTGACACTAATACGGTGTTGCAGATTACGAATCAGCATCCATATCCATTCATCTTAAATTCCTCTCCACTGTATTCTACATATATATACACACTATGGATGACCATAAACACGTCTATAATCAACTGGACACTGTTGCCCAAACAATATAATAAACCAAAATTATGTTATTTATATGACGACATTCAAAGAGCAGTCGGCATAAGATATTATACAGCTATTGTCGTACAACTATACACATTCTTATAAATAATTTTCAATAAAAATAAATTAAAACAATCCCCACAATAGCAACAAATGTCAATTAAGGGTAGCTTTGGCATAGACCGACAATATTACAAAAGGCGGATAAAACGAGGAAAAATTCATTAAATCTATTGCTTATTTTGGAACGATAGCAGAATCGTTGCCGAGAGCGTTTTAAGCACACGAGATCAACACAACAAAACTCATCGATTTTAGTTGAAGAATAGCGAAGTGTAAAGGTGCCGCCTTTTGCCCAAAGGGCATTACGAGCCATCTCCGCTTGTTGTTCTAATGATTTCAGTTCAATGGAAATTCATCAAGATGATTCTATTACGACAGACAACTCGTGAACTATCCTTCTACACATTCGATTTGTTTTATTTCTGTTATTATTATTATTTTTTTTTGTAAAAGAGGTTTCTTTCGCAAAGTTCCCAAGCGAATAAGCTACGGCTATAAAGTAAGACAACATAAAAGTTTACAATTATTGTAATGTTAATTGCATTTGAACCTATAAAATGATGGCCATATTGTCGTTTTATTTATTCAACTATCATCCGATTTTTTTGTGTGTTTTAAAACAGGAAAATTCCGGCGAAAAACCGCGTTATATGAGAGAGAAAGATGGATGGAAAGAAATGTTATCTTAATTATGTTCGCCCCAACTTTTAAATTACAAACAAAAATCGTTAATTAAAATTTACACAAACATAAATGGACATGATTCGTAATGGCAATTGAAAACAATTGTAATCATACCGCCATTTTATATAGAAGAGAGAATCGATTATATGTTGATAAAATGGTGTCTATTATCGATATTTACATAAAATTTATACTCTCTATTGTTTAATTTAATTAATTTTAATTTTAACGAACACAATCGATGGTTTATCAAACCGAAATTGTGAAATTTGTTGGATTTTATTTTAAAGTTGCAATCGCAATCAACTAGAAGATAATCAGAGGCGACTCGTGCCATTATTTACCAATTGTGGAGAAACTACAGTGTCTTCATAATTTCAGAGACGCGCTACTTTGGCACTCTGGGTATCCAGATTTAATTGAGTTTTTCATTTCATGGAATATAAACGTATCTGTATATAATTTGCCAACTTAAAATTCCTAGATTTTGACCGATAAAATGAGGAAATTTGGTGTTATTAGGTAATTTGCAACGAGTCGACACTGTTTAATGTTAACTCAACCATAACTGACTTTCCCGAATCAAATAACTGAAGGCTAAGTAACTTAAAGACCGGGGTAAGGTTAGAAATTTGGAAATTCGGGTTTTTTCCCAAATATTACTGAGGAATTTTGCAACTCTACGGCTTCTAATTGTCCAAGATTTCGCTCGTTAGTCCATTTTTATGGGGAATCGAACAAGAAAAAACCATGTGGAAGTTCAAAACTGAAAATTTTCAGGTACTCGCGAATTCTCCTGTAAATTGTGGAGTAATTTTGCAGCTCTCGGGCTCTAATTGCCTGAAATTCGCTCGATTCAAATTTGAACATGAAAGGAGTCTGTTGAAACTGGAAATTTCTAGGTGCTGTAAATTTGCAACTTTAAAATTTCAGTAGTTGGATCATTTTGATGGAAAGTTCTTCAAAATTGAACATGAAAAGAGCACGTGGAAGTTCAAAACTGAAAATTTACTCGTCGAATTCTCCTGTAAATTATATAATTATAATTGCCTGAAATTCGCTCGATGGCTCACTTTTATGTGAAAATCTTCAAAATTGAACGTAAAAAGAGTATGCAAGAGCTGAAACTGAAAATCATCAAGTAATTTTGCAACTCTAAAATTTCAGTAGTTGGATCATTTTGATGTAAAATTTGTCAAAATTTAACAAGAAAAGAGCTTGCGGAAGCTGAAAATTGAAAATTTCCAAGTAGTCTTCTAGTTTTGCTGTAAATTGTCGAGTAATTTTGCAAACCTCCAATCACCTGAAGTTTGCTTTGATGGTTCATTTTTATATGGAAATTTCAAAATTGAACATAATAACAGTATGCGGAAGCTGAAGCTGAAAATTTCCAGATGGTTATCGAATTCTGTTGTAAATTATCGAGCAATTTGGCAACTCCAAGTGTCCAAAAGTTCGCCCGGTAGTCCAGTTTAATATGAAAATTTTCAAAATTTAACATGAAAAAAGCATGTAGAAGTACAAAACTGAAATTCTCCAGATACTCGCTTAATTTTGCTGTAAATTATCGAGTAATTTTGCAACTCTAACGTTTTTAGTTGCCTAAAATTTCACTTGTTGGATCATTTTGATGTAAAATTGTTCAAAACTGAAGATGATACATTGCTGAAACTGAAAATTTCCAGATGGTTGTCGAATTCTGCTGTAAATTATCGAGTAATTCTGCAACTCCAATTGCCCCAAAGTTTGCTCGTTAGCCCAATTTAATATAAAAATTTTCAAAATCCAATATGGAAAAACTATGTAGAAGCTCAAAACTGAAAATTTTCAGCTACTCATCTAACTCTTCTATAAATTATCGAGTAATTTGGACCTTGGACGTCTCTAATTGGCTAAAATTTCGCTCGTTGACTTATTTTTATGTGAATCTGTTTAAAATTGAACAAGAAAAGAGCATGCGGAAGCTGAAGCTGAAAATTTCCAGGTGGTCGTCTATTTGTATGCCGATCGTTGTTGCCTTTTTTTTTAAACCAAAAACATTCTCACAAAAGGACCGAACAGATGACTTGGCTTATTAGATTAGTTATGCCCGTTTTCAGGGTTGATCTCTCTCCACCAAGCCACATTTCTACAATAATTCTTCAAATTTCTTTCAAACTAGGATAATTTCTACAATTGAATAGTCGCCATTTTTAGCCGACTATTATTAATATTATTATTATTATTATTATTAAGATTACCAGTTGCCAAGTTTCTCCAATATGGTAGAGGTTGGTGCTGTTTGCAAAAAGGTAACCACCCATTATTCCCAGTTGCAGTACAAAGACCCTCCCATATACCATGTATGAAATTGGCTTTGTATTGCACAAAAGGAATAAAGTATCGTTATTAAAATAGTATGTTGATAGTACAGTTGGGTGTATAAAGGGGATATCAAAACTGTTTTTCACTGATTGACAATAGACTTTATATGAGTCTTTTTTTTTGTACTGGCCAATAAGTATGTACACAATATACACACTCAAATATTAACATTCAACTATAACAGATGTGAGATTTTTGTCGCTTTTTTACAATTGATACAAGTGTTGTGATGGGTATTTCGGAAAGCGCCTCGTAGAGCACGGTTTTTGGTTTTTGTTTCGCTTAATTTTGGTTAGAAAAGATGGATATGCGGCAAATTTTCAGCGGCTATCCATTTCAAGGTATCGATTTTCTTTTTCTATTGTAGTTTAATTAAAAAAGAACAGACATATAAAATTCTATCTTTATCTAACCTGTTAAATAGCATAATTAATAAATATTAGTAGAGGTAGGTATAAGGGTCCATTTATCACTTTCTTGGGATTGCTGTCCGGAGCCAAATCAGCAATCTTAACAAATTATAGTAGTTGGGATTCGATATGGCCTTCCAAATTACCCAAGCCCACCCCTGTATATGTGATTAAATTATCATTATGTTGCTCATCATCATTATCATTATTATTTTGTTGTATTCACCCAAAAAAGGCCAGGGCCGTGTCAATCAATTAGGTGGTGTTTTCATCAATGGCCGTCCACTACCGAACCACATCCGTTTGAAAATCGTTGAAATGGCAGCCGCCGGAATCCGTCCCTGCGTCATATCGAGACAGCTTCGTGTTTCGCACGGATGTGTTTCGAAAATATTGAATCGCTATCAAGAAACGGGCAGTATAAGGCCGGGTGTTATCGGTGGTTCCAAACCGAAAGTGGCAACGGCGGAAATTGAGAATCGCATCGAACAGATGAAGCGCGAACAGCCCGGTATTTTCTCTTGGGAGATACGCGAGCGACTCATCAAAGTAAGCTTGATTTTTTCAATTTTTTAT
Source organism: Hycleus phaleratus (assembly GCA_013841185.1). Taxonomy (NCBI): domain Eukaryota; kingdom Metazoa; phylum Arthropoda; class Insecta; order Coleoptera; family Meloidae; genus Hycleus; species Hycleus phaleratus. The sequence goes on along the minus strand of JACDRP010000398.1, from coordinate 33,046 downwards.
CGTGCAATTTAAACCACCACCATTATAGTCTGTTTTGAAATTAGCGCGCTTCAATGCCCGCCTCCTATTGGGTTAATTTACATCCAAGTTTACGCAGCTAAAAGTTTTGAATTTTCGTGCTAATCGTACCAAATTACGCGATTTTAAAATTTACCGCCAAATAATCTTAAATTATTGTTTCTAGAGCGTTATCTAACTTGATATTTCAAAAATTACTAATAATTTATAATCTCAATTTGTCAGAATAGGGTGTAGTACCAACTTTTAAGTATTTTTTACTACAAATTAGTATCAAAAATATAGAAATTTCCAAAATATTAAGTTGGACAGCCTTCTTAAATGTCATTCGGAAATTGCTACTAGTTTTGCTGTGTAAATCGGGCTTCATTCGCTACTTTTCCTGGTCTAAAAAATAGAGTATAGATCGTTTGTAATTAGGCGGATTTTCAATTTAGATTGGAGGATAGATTGGGACGCAAATTCAGCTTTTTTTTAATAGCAAACCGTTTCTAGACGGATAGCTGAAAGCAATTCAATAGATTTCTATCTTATTTTATAATAGAAGGTGTTTTATTACCGATATTTTATTGGAGAAGTTTGCAATAAAATAACGCGATATTCGCTATCTAATCTCTATTGTTTTACAATATTATTGCTAAAAAATAATAAATTTCTTAATTTTATTATTATCGAAAATCTTCAATTGATATTTGGTAGTAATTGTGATCATTTCGCGTACAATCATCATCATCAATGCGATCTACATATCAATAATTTCTCCACCGATTTACCATTGGATATACAGCTACCTATTTTTATTTTTATTTTTATTTTGCGAAAAAAACGAATAGGTATATTCTATATTCGTTATAGGTATAAAAGATAATAGATTAGTAGGTATGCAGATATGTCGGTAGAGGATCAAAGGGACAGCAGCGTGCCCCAGAGGACACATCAGAATGATAATAGCAAGAGACCCTGACGCGGCGAACGTGCCGCACCGCCCTCAAATTAACCAGAACAGGACATCTGGGCATATTCATTCTTCTGATAAATATCGCGCATGGAGGACCCACCGGTGGTGATGTTTTGATGATAGGAGGTGGCAATGCTGATGATGATTGTAATCGTTGTTGTGATGATGGTGGTGGTTTAAAATAATAAACAAAACAACAAAAAAAATACAAAGAAATTCGCCTAAAGATATCCATCAACTTTGCGAATATCAAAAATAATAATAATTATAATGAATTTTTGGTGAAATTTCTTCTTTCTTCATATACAGGAGGGTGTAACGGATCCGCCTAGTGTATCGTCAATAAGTCGATTATTACGCGGTGGTGGTAGTTGTAATAATAATAATAATAATAGTAATAATAATAATAATAATAGTAGTAGTAGCCGTCGTGGCGATGATCCAGATAATAAAACCGATTATTCAATTGATGGTATCTTAGGCGGTGAGTATACAATTTCAATTTCGATTTATTTGACTTCAAATATAAAAGGAAATTTGATCCTTTGATCCGTTTTCGAAAAAGAATACGCAATAAAAAACGTCAATCCTTTTGATTATAAACGGATTTGAAAGGAAATACAATTTTCTATAATTTCCAGATTGTTCCAAATACTGAAATCATCCCCAATTGATACGTTAACATTAAAATTGATTTAATTTGAGTTAACGTTAACGTTTCAATTGTGTATCGTCTTGTTAAATAATTATTGATATTAATTAAAACGAATCAATTGTATTTCAATCTTTATTAAAGTGATTTTATCATACACGCACACATGGACATATTACAAGAGCATTTAAAACGGTTGACTCTATATAACCTTAAGGCATAACAAACCAATAATGTAAAATTGTTAAATGGTCGGCACCTTTTGTGAAACACGATATGTGATCGGTTCGTAATTCTTTTTTAATATTCCCAATATACAGGGTGATCCACAATTTACAGGAAATATACCCAGGTGTCTTTCTTCGATTTCAATTGCTCTGCGTTGAAATTTAAGAGATCATCTCCAACGTGATTTTTCAAAAAAAAATCCAAAAAACTGTCTCCTTATTTTTCTTCTTCCAGTTTATTTTAGTTTTGCCGAAATCCGATAGTTTTGGTTTTCTAATAGTTTTAAAGATTTAGGGTCGGTTCTATAAAGCTATCGATTCGATAAAATGTCAATATCGGTTTTGAAAGGGCCGCTAGGGGTTGTAGATTCGACCACTGTTCTTTGAGCTAGCGAGTCTAAGTAGTGAGCGCATGCTCAGTTCATTTTGCAATTGTAGCGCATCCCTCTGGGCGCCTCTTTGAATTGTCTTTTGTTGGATCTACATTCGAATTTATCGATACTACAACCTTATAGAATCGATAACTATTGTTCGGTTGTATGTTCTAGAAATTGACCCTTAAACCACTAGTTATTATTCCACTATGCATTATATATCGGCCTGCTGTTGGTTTTAATCGATTTTTTCAACTCCAAGCATGTGAATTTTATACAGTGTACCGCTTTGGTGCTAGATTTTGAACAGAAATTTCACCCCCTAGCTATGTTTTTCCATCTAGGGTGGTATTCACCAAGGTCGATCAATAATTTGAAGGAAATTTAAGATTAAATTCGGTTTAAATCGTTTCACCAACAACCATGAAGGGTCTTATCGCACTCAAAAGGGTCAAAATAGAAGTTTTTTGTTTATAATTCTTTAAGATTAAATATGAAATTTTTAGTCATAATTAACTCAAGTTTAGTGTAATTGAATAAATCGCCAAACAGCATTAGCCCACGGCTCCAAATTTCCTTAAAATCAGAGAGGGACACTTGGGAATCTTTTCTTGTTAGAGTTACAAGAGGACTCGGAAAATTACAAGTACCAGAGCCTTCAGATTTGGAATTTGAGTAACAAATGTCACAACTTTTAGGTTTAAATATTTTAAATAATCAAAATTTCCAAAATTAGGGTTAATTTTGCAATGTCGAGGAAAAATTACAAGTTGTAAAATTCCAAATTTGAAAAGTCAGAATTCCAAAATTTTGAAATCTAAGCAACCGAAACAATCTAATTTTTCCCAAATTTTGAGTTTTTCAACTCCTACTATTTCTAAATGGCCGTATTAAATGAATCACCCTGTATACAATGCTTGCACTATATTGAAACTCGACGTATAAGACAAAGACAAAACGTAAATCTCAAATAAAGATAGAAATATATGAAGGTGTAAAAATGATAAACGATATGAGTAGAAGTCTTATATCCTATAGTTCCAACAAATCTATCTTTGTTTAATTTATGATTAGTTAGAATAAGTTGAATAAAGATAGATTATACATGTGTTCCAATAATATAATCTGTCTCATTAGCATATTAAGTTTGGCTTTGACAAAGGCATAAATGCCGCCTTGAAGGCTTCAATTCACTCATTGATTGCCAAAATTTTTCGCACAAGAACTAGTGAAGAAACACCCATTGGGTTTTTGTATTTCATTGTTAAATCCCGTCTATGGGGCTAAGAATTGGTGAAAATAGCGGCGCTAATAAAATTACACTAAACAAGCCCGATGGGGCATCCTATTGTTGAAATTGTCGGATCCTATTCTGTGTTGTTTGTTGTTCAATTCCAGCCATACACATGAAATGTTCCCATTTTTTTTGTATACAATCAATTGCTTGTATACAAGAAAAATTGGGTTTTATCGAGTTTTACTTGAAAGAAGTAAAAGTCGAAATATTGTTTGTCGTTTTGTGCTGATCAAAGGGGATCCGTTGACAGCCGAGGTACGCCCAATGGAAGACGAAATCAACGTGTTTGTTGGTATGCGGTAGACCAGTTGGCGGCGATCTATATACGTTTGGAAATTTAGGCCACCCAGTGCCCTTGATTCCGCCCTAACTACAATATTCATTCAACAATTTCTAGAGGGTAATGAAACTGCCACCCTTAATAATAATAATAGTAATAGTAGTAGAAGGCAATAAGAGCCAAAGTGGAGGGTTGGAATTCAATTTCGCCCTACTTTTCCATTACAACAACAACAACAACAATAACGACAAGGGGTGATTTCGTGTGATTTATCTGAGAATGGTGGTGTCTCCGACAGTTTCTCGGTAGCACACTAAAACTCGGATTTATATGATTGATGATTATTTGTAAATCTAAGAGAATATTAATATTTCGAATTTTTGTTGAATTTACAACTTGTTGAGTTGATTTTCGGCTTCTTCTACTGTCAGATTCGCATCCTGGTGGATGTGAATTATGGAAAATTACGCAAGGCCAGTTGTCAACTGCAATAAGTGTTAGAGGATACAAGGCAGTTTATACAAAGTGGGGAACAACGCGAACACACCATAAATCTTGTAAACACCAAGGGTGGGCCGTGTTAAAGCAACAGCCGCCAAAGCGACCGCCACAATAAGGACCATTGTCCAGCGGCGACTGCAAAAGGGCCGACCTGTGAAACCGCACTATTAATGCAATAGAAATCCGGCCAAAAAAACACCCACAACAAACTCCCTTCTTCTTCCGGCTCTACTGTCGTCTGTCACTTTAATCGGATTTTTGTAGATTTCGAAAAAACGATCGAGAAAAAATTAAATAAAAGAGACTACAGGTGGACTAGATAGATAAACGTTGAAATTAATTATTGAAATTAGTGTTTGGTAAACGTTAAATTATGCGTTTCATGTTCACAGGGGGGCTTATAGTAAAGAGTTAGGCCCCCTAAGGTTGCCAAGCTTTTATAACTGAGCATTTATCATTTAACACTCACAAGATGCACTATATATTTCAACTGTCATTCCGGCCTTTTGGCCGATAAATTATATACGTTCAGTTCAACATTGGCGCGATATATCAAACTTGATGTTTCCCATTTTTGAATTCGGAAAAAACTAGCACCTAGTACTAGTGTTGGTGTTAGCGTTTAATATGCGGAAAACCGAAATTCACCGATAATTCATACACGTATCCGTAATCGTATTCGGTAAATGTATATTACGATTGAGACTAAGTGACAATGGCGACCTGTGTGGGCTCAGAATACCTGTCTAATTGGCCAGCAGGCGGTCGCTTGACTCGGCTATATCATGATTAATATACTAACAACAGACAGAGATGAATGTACAATTGTTAAGTAGGTGGAAGTGCAATAAAAACAACCATATATAGGTATATTAGATAGTATTTCAAAAGAATAATAATAATAATATTAATAAGAAGTGAGGAAATATTTAAAAAGAATTCCACCGCCAGTATGGAACAACACTGACGTTATGTAGAAAATTGTTCAAATTTAATTAAAAGCGACTTTTATAAACCCTTAAATCTCTATAGTACCGATTATTTATCGTTTAAACTAGTTTCAATTAACGCAAATCTTCTCATAGTTGCGTTCGTTTTATTCCAATTGTACGGATTTCTGGAAATCCATAAAGAATTTACCTTAAAATAACAACACATGTGTTGCCGTTTTTGTTGTTGTTGTTGCTATTCACTATACTAAGACTAAGTACCGTATACATGTCATAAGAAACAATAATGTCTGTATCGTATATCGTTCTTACCAGCCATTCTCTCTAAATACATCTCTTGCTATTACTGAAAAGCACACCCAGAGAATTGCGATTATTACTATTATTATTATTAGTAGTATTATTATTATTAAGCAGCGAAATGTGGCGGTATATAAGCCGTATTTAGCCTCTCCATCAATGCTTTCCGGGAAAATTGTAGTAGCACTAGTTATTATACAACTGCCAACCTTCTAGTATTGTTCTAATATTGTTTATTAGTAAGTTTCTATTAAATTTCCAAACAATAATCAAACTTAATTATTTGACAAGTTTTCTTAAACGCTACAATATCAAATTTACGTTTTATTCGCTTTAAGTTTTCATGTTAGAATTTAATTTATGCAAGGAAATATTGAAATTTGATGTAATCTTGAAGTTTAAAATTTCCAACTTGTAAATGATTGCTTTTCAATTTTATTCCACAATAGTAGCCGAGACCTGAATTGGGAATTTTATATCAACAGATACTCAAAGTTTCGAATATGGGGGGAGTTTATCAAAATTTGGGGTGGATTTTGCTAAAAACCGAGCCAATTGTTGAGATTTAAACGGTTTTTGAATTGCCAAAGACTCGAATCGTGCCCTTTTTGATTTATTAGGAAATTTCCAAAAATACTCACTGCAGTCTTTATAAGATTGATGAGAGAACGAAACTAAGGGGGCAAAAGAAACTGGCTACCCTACTTGCTATTTTGCTGTTTAACTATCGAAAATACCTCGGTAAACGGCAGAATTGTAATTTAAACAATTTGGGTTACTTGTAGAGCTTTTCGAATACAAATTTTGATTTTTAGATATGTTTCAATCGTTAAAAGGCCAGATTAGAGCTCGTGGGAACTTTCATAGATACATGTTTCTAGATTTTCGTCTGTAACTCAGAATTTCCACAAAATTTTCCAACTCGATAAGATTCCTCGTATGCAGCTCAAAATGGCCCTTTTAACAAGTCCAAAATCTTTAAATTTGAGTGACAAATGAACGAAAAATCGTTTGTCAAAGTTTCCATTTTTTAACGAGTCGTAGTCTTGTTTCAATCGTTAAAAGGCCAGACTAGAGCTTGTGGGAACTTTCATAGATACATGTTTCTAGATTTTCGTCTGTAACTCAAAATTTCAAAAAAAAAAAAATTCCAAACAATAATATTCTTCGTATGCAGCTCAAAATGGCCCTTTTAATAACTCTAAAATCTTTAAATTTGAGTGACAAATAAACGAGAAATCGTTTGTCAAAGTTTCCATTAACGAGTCGTAGTCTTGTTTCAATCGTTAAAAGGCCAGACTGGAGCTCGTGGGAATTTTCATAGATACATGTTTCTAGATTTTCGTCTGTAACTCAAGATTTCCAAAAAAATTTCACAAACGATAATATTCTTCGTATGCAGCTCAAAATGGCCTTTTTAACAAGTCCAAAATCTTGAAATTTGAGTGACAAATGAACGAGAAATCGTTTGTCAAAGTTTCCATTTTTTAACGAGTCGTAGTGTGGCTTCTTAATATTTAGAAGTAGGGGTGAATTTAAGCTTAGTCCCTATAGGCTTGAACCCAGGACTCCGTTCAATCAATGTCTGGTTAAAATAGGGATAATTACATAAATCCCTAAAGCACTATTAGTTTGGGGCCGCCTCCTGTTTAGTGGAGGATTTTTGAGTTTTTAGGTCTAAATTTTGCAACTTTTCGACGTTAACTACCGCTTTTTTTTAACGAATTTTGCTACATATTGGAAAAGAAACTGAAAATTGGACGCTTGCAGCCAGAACTGATAAAAAAAGCGTTGACTTTTAGTCACTTTTTGAGGAACATTTTCGAATTTATGACTCTTTTGAAATACTCATCGATTTTAGGAAATTTTAATATTTCAAGGCAATTTTTGGTCAATTATTGATCTTTAATATTTATCCAGATTTCAACCAGTTTTAGTCCTTATGACAGCAATTTTTATCAAGTTTCAAAAATAGTCTTGAAGCTTTTAAAACTCTTCGAGACTAGTTTTTGAGACATTCCAATTGTTGTGCCTACCTTTCAAAAATAATGTAGTTTGAAGATAAATCCTACTAGTAGCAATTCGAAAAATTGAGGCCATCCTCAAAGAACATTTTAGCAAAAGTTGGACCCGGTAGCTCATCGGGGAGTCGCTTGAAGAACGCTTGCTTTGGACACTATTCCAATTTTCATAACAATGCAAAACAACGAACATGTTTAGTCGTTTTTGTGTGCATTTGGATCGACTTTCAAACGAGCTACGAGGTTCAACTTTTGCTAAAATCTTCTCTGAAGATGCCACGGCAACTTTTCAAGATATCTCTCGAATCACTTATCAATTAATCGATTTTAACGGTGACCTAACCCCACGAGCCGGCCCTGAACGAGACATCTTTACGCTTTAAACACCCCACATTTGGAAGCTTGCAAAGGCGTAAATCCGAGCGAATTTTCCAGTTTTGACATGACAGAAATCTTTCGAAAACAGAAACTTGTCACATCCATGAAATTTCACACGGCTTAGCTCTTGTCAAGTCACTTTAAAAAATAGATTTACATCAGAGGAATAGACGAATTTTCATTTAACTTATAAATTATGAACTAAACACCAACTTTCAATAATGGATTCGTGGATTTGATTTCTTTTGATTGAATTTCAATGGCGCCGATTGTATTCTTGCTTAAAATATGCGAATAAATCAACCCATAGAATATAATTTGGAGTTTTCAGGCTAATTGTAAGATTCATGAAAATTCAAATATTTATTTATATTTTCGAATTTCTGTCTTGATATTTGCGAATTTCATTAATATTTAAACAAAACCTGTGTGCGTGTGTGTTAATAATTCAATACGGAACACTCTTGATGCTAATTTCATGTAAATTTCCAACAATAATTAATTCAAAACGAAATTAGGCCGTGAAGATGATAGCGATACAGAATCCGAGCCTGGTATACCATTGAAACGTAAACAGCGACGTTCACGCACAACTTTTACTGGTGAACAATTGGAGGCCTTAGAGCGAGCTTTTGCACGAACGCAATATCCGGATGTGTACACGCGCGAGGAATTGGCCCAGCAAACCGGACTGACCGAGGCCCGGATCCAGGTACGCCAAAACTCCATCTGAACCGCCAGTTTTTACAGCAGCTGCTGTTAATTCGCAAGAATTTACGCAAAATTTGGACTTCGCAGCTCGCCGGGAAATCGGTGAAAATCCGCCTCAATCTGTGAGTTAATCGAGGATTTTTGCCCTTTCTTTGTAAATTTACAATCTTCGTTCGATGGACGTATGAGAAATCAATCAAGTTACCCCCTTCATCTAGCCAATCATAAGTCACGAAAGCCCATCTTAGAATGTGCTATTTCGAAAAACTTGAAAAGAAAATTAAAACGAGAATGGGTTGACCCAGAAGCCTTAACTTTTCTTGATCTACCTACATGGGTTTCGTTTCATTTTATTGATTATATAGGCACGTGTACTATTGAGAGTTCACACACTTTTTTTGACTTAAAATCCGGTTTTTCGCAATTATCGGAAAATTCCGCTTGATTTTCCAAATTTGATGGGGTTATTGCAGTACAAAATTGAATTCCGAATCGAATGAGGTATGCCCCATTTCGATATCTTTTATCGTTTTTGAGTTATCCTTGCGAATTGTTTCTTATGGAGGATTGAATGTTGCCGTTCACTTCGACGACTCGTTTTCGAATTGTCCCCTATCTAATAATGAAAAACAATTTGGGAGGATCTTCTAGCCGTATTAAAGCAACTTTTCGCTGATTTTCCACAGAGCTACGGAGTTCCAATTTTGCTAAAATGCCCCCAAGGAATCGTTAAAGTTGGCGTAAGAACTGAGAATATTTAGATGGGAAATTGTGGATTTTCTCCGTTTCCAGGTGTGGTTCTCGAATCGTCGTGCCCGTTTACGGAAACATTCAACGACCACCAATCAACCACCGATCGGTTTCACCACTCTACCACCCTTAACAAATATGTGCCAATATCAAGATAATAATCAAAGTGATTGGCGGAATCATTCGCAATTCTCCAATTATATGTTCCAACATCCTTATAGTAATACAAATAATGATAATACGAATGTTTTCGATGCGAATTATCTATCAAATAATTGCAATACTAGTGATAATAGTGGTAATAATAATAGGGATAAAATTGGTGATACGAGTAGTGGAAGTTGGATGAAAACTGGCGATTGGATGATGTCTTTGCAGGATAATATGGCGGCGGCGGCGGCGGCTGCGGCCGCTGCCGCAGCCGGTTTCACCAACAATCAAGATCTATTCGGCCAGACCCAATATCCGGCGCAAATGAAGAATTATTGGTCGTAATTATAAAGCAAATTTGCAATAATATCATAGATTTATTGTCATCGATACATTCAAAGTATAATATGTAGAATTCAATAATTAAACACTAAGACTTTAATTTTATTGTCTTTAATTACATTTATTGTCGAAATTTCCTCTATTGTCATACACAGCAAAAAATATTGTCATTGTCTAGTTTTTAAGAGTATCTGTACGAAATTTGTACGTTTACTCTCTAATACAATAATTAGAAATATTTCCAGCCTTTATTTTAGGATTAGATTGAAGGGTTGAAATAGGAATCGAAACATTTCCACTAAATTTATCCTTGGCCTTAAACGCTACAACTCTAATCTCTAATGATATATGTTCGGGGTGATATTCTTGATTGTTTTTTTTTCGTTTTGGAAAAAATTGCCTAAAAATATAGAGTATCTTCAGATATGCAACGGATATGTTCTCAAAAAGGGGTGGAATTTAGGAGAGTTGGGAGATGAAAGCGTGCGTTCGGGGGTGATGCGGAAACATCCGCCTCAAAAGGAGATTATCAACGGCCGGCTGGAGCAGGTAGCGCTTATTGTCTAGTGGAAACGCGTCTTTGGCGGCGGTGTAGTCTTCGGCTTGCCCATCTGCGGCAGACGGCCTAGAAAATTCAAAATCCAAACATAAACAATCTATTGATAAAATTAGAAATTCAGAATTGCGCGTTGTTTGGTTATACGAGTCTAGCAACCCGCTTTAGGCGCGCAATTCGAATTTTCTACAACTACAATTTCTAGGAATTTGTAATTCTCTAACATCACCAAGGGGAATTTAATCGGCGAAATTCTACGGCATCCACATGCTCTCTATCTACAATAAAACATCGATAGAAAATTTGTTTGTCCAACCTGCAAATTTCGTTATCGTCAATATTGTTAATATTGTAAATTGATGAGCGTCCGGAACGGTTAAAACGGCGCACGTTACGGAAGGCCGGCAACCAACCGAGACGGGCTAAAGCACCAATGTGGCGTTTTTCCGGCAAATTCTGATAGTAGCGTGATGTTGATGGTGCCGTTGAACGGAACCAACCGGATCGAGCCAACGAGCCTCAAAATTTCAACTCTCATTGTACGTACAGGCGGATTCGGGGGATTTTTGGAATTAATTCAAGAAACTCACCTAGGAAACGCTTCTCGGTGTTCGGATAGACTCCAGTCAGCGCCTTCATTAACTCTTCGTAATCGTAGACGTTTTGGTTTTGGTAGACCGGCGACGGGTATTCGGTATTGTCGTAGTCGATTTGTCGTTTCTGTCGGTTGGTGTTCAATTCGCGCTTGAATTGGCGATTCGGCGGCAATAATTGCGCTTTAATTGACGGTAAATTCCGTTTGCCATTGACACGAATTCCATCCCGGGCCAATGCGCCGATATTCCGTTTACCCAAATTCAAATCGCCACTCCGGGCCAAACTGGCGATATTCCGTTTAGAGCCGTAGAAATCGCTAGTATCGTCGAAATTATTACGTTGGTGTTGGATTAATTCGCCATTTCTGGCTAGTGATTGAATACCGCGCTTGTTTTGGTGTGGTAATTGGCCATTTCTAACAAGACTGGAAAGGCTGCGTTTGAAATTGCCATCGTCCTCGTCATTATCATGTTCATTATTATCGTCATTATTATCCTGTTGTGTTATTGGTAATGTTCGGACTAAACCAGCCCGAGCTAAAGCCTCCAAATTCCGTTTATTCCAACGATCAATCACGCCAACATCATTACCAATATCAACATCAATATTGCCATTATCGAAACGATCCAATAGACGATTGAAAATACTCCTACGTAACGCTTGTAATTGTATTGTCGGGTAATCTTGCGGTGTTAAAATCGTACGCAATGCATTCTCAATATCGAAATCGTAATCGTCCGATTTTACCTACAATTCGATTATTATTGAAGCACTTTTTCCGTTATTCCAATTTAATTCAAATGTAATTGGAGTTTGTTACAAATAAGCCGCTAACAAAATCAAATCCATCTAATTTACTGGCAATTAAACGCATTGTAAAATCGGCTCAAGATCAAAGCCACAATACGAACGAGACCGGAGTGGTAATCGAAATTGAGAAATTTCGACAATTATCAATGTCGCGTTTAATTGAATTAAATTTAACGAATCGTTCTGAACAGCGGCTTGATATTGTTCGAGTGCAACACCGGCAGTTCATTCACGGTTCAAACTTTATCAAGGGTTGTTATTTGAATGAAACCAACCCGATCGGGTGTCGAAACTGGCGATGGAATTTCCAACGAAAATCGAGCAAATCGTTCACGCCGTTCTAATTAAATCGAATCAAATTCAAGTCGGATAGTAGAATCGACATTTAATAAAACAGCGATTAAAATAGAAATTCGTTTAATTAACTGTCGGTTAATTGTAATTTCTAAAGAATTAAAATTTCACAAATTCCATTTACCATTCGTGGAATAATCGAAATTCGACAAATCGGATTTCTATCAATTACCCGATTAAAACGCCCACATTCCACCCCCGATTTACCCGATGATGATTGATGATTAATGGGACACATGTTCGTTACTATTGTTACCGTTCAATGCTGATTTTTCGAATTGAAACGATATCGATTGAACCACAAATAGACGCGAATTTTCCAAATCTTCCGATTTAATTTGATTGTTAATTGAAACAACTCACCGTTACGATTAGAGCGACCATCAGAACTCCGATACGAACGATGAAACTGCCCATATCGGCTCGTCAATGGAGACTTTTGAAAAGATAAACAGAAAGAGGGCGGAAAAATCGACACACTGTTGCGCCTCTATGACAACTTGTGGCTTCTTCCCGGGGGCGAGTTGGCGGAATCCAAATGCAATATCAAAACAACACAAAACGCCTCTCTGGTTGAAAATTATCGCCGATCGTGTTGTGTGGTGTAGACTGAGTGCAGTGAGGCTTGTTACAGGACGTCGGGATGCCCAACGTCTGTTTTATAGACAAGTCGTATGGAAAAATAGCGGGGGTGGTTGCCAGTCAGTCGATGTATTAGTGGCGGTTTTAGTGTACGGCGCAGGATCCACAACTTTAACGTCGTAGACACACCAATACAACCACCAAAAACTGTGTTATTATATCGGGAAAAAGCCGGAATTTAGCCCTATTATCCTGTCAAACTGCCTACGATCATGTTAAATTATTATTGAATTGGCAATAAGATGGATATCGGAAAAGAAAAGGCGTTGAATTGTCTGGTTTGATTAAAATTGGTGGATGCGCCGGGCGAAATTGTCAATCTCGCTTGATTTTTATTATTCGTCATTAGAAACATGATAGCGGCTTATAATTGCATTCATAAATAAGTGACGTATTCTCGTTAATGTCATTGGCGCAATTCCTCCAGAGACAGGATCAAATTGTCACCAACAGGGGACAAATAATTTCGGATTTATGGTAAAATTGAATTCTGGCCAGTTTTGATCGAATTTATCTCGATTTCCAGTTGATTCAACAATACAATTTATTGTGATTTATTACAATCCCTGTTTTTGGTGTTTAATTGTTTGCAATTTTCTAGGAAATCTAATCCGGTTCGTTTCTATTTCTATAACAATGGAAATTTCGATAAAACATACTCGGGATCTATCTTCCGGTCGGTTGCATTTGAGTTTATCGTAGCGTATTCGGCTGTCATCATCGAAAGGCGATTAAATAAAGGGGATTTTTAAATTTCCGACTCAACTATTTGAAAACTATCAATTGTTGACAAGACGTAGATTGATGAGATCCAATAGGTAGGATGGAAACGTTCTTGTCTAATTTACTAAAAGTGTTAAAGTTGGACACGAGAAAATTCTTGGAAATTCCGCATTTTATTGCAACCGACCGGCATATTAATGTATCGTTTTAAATTGGATCAGTCAATCGGAAAATTCTAAATTCGATCTAGAATATTATTTAAAACGACACGAATCTCATTATTAAACACTACATTTTTATCGAAAAGAGAGCAACAAGAATGTCAATTTAATATCGGGCTTCCTCGTGTATTCTTTCAATATTTTATAATCGATAGACATCACAATGACTTATTTTTCAATTATGCTTTAAAAACAGGGACGGTTTCAGGTGGCTACCCTGCTTCTAAAGCATAATTGAAGTGTCAGAAACAAGTCCTATTGGGTAATTCGAGAAATATCCCAGAGAACATGTTCGCAAAAGTTGAACCTCGTAGCTCAACAGAAAGTCGATCGCTTGAACAATGTTGCAATTTTAACCAACCAACTACATAAACAAAACGACCAAGCATGACGAGAGATCTCCGTAACGTAATTTGTGTTCGTTGCTTTGTATTGTGACGAAAATTGCGATATTCTCTAAAGAAAGTTGTTTCTAACCATCTTTCCGACGGGCTACGGAGTCCAATTCTTGCTAAAATATTCTCTGGGGGCTGCTCTATCAATTTGCAAAATATTTGTTGAATTGCTCACCAACTAATAGGACTTGTAAAATTAAAACCCGGACTCAAAGAAACTTAAAAGCTTCAAAACTTCCTCGAAATGACGCACCAAATTGGTGGAAAATTGTTGTAATTTGGGACCTAAACTGCGTGTACATGAGTCATTTTACAAAAACGAAAATGCCTCGAAATCTGAAGAATTCTAAAAGCCTCAAAACTCTCTCTTTAAAATAACTAATAATTGATAATTTAGGACCGAAAATTCCTCTAAATTGTTCAAATTCGATAGCTAAATTTTCTTTCGCTACGGCCCTGTTGGTGTTAAAACAAAATATAACCAACTAATTCGAGAGAACTTTCCGGGAAGCCTCTGGAGATCATTTTGGCAAAAGTTGCCACTGTAGCTCAAGGAAGTCGATCAAAAAACACTTCTGTTGGACAATGTTGCGATTTTCACCAATCGGCTACAGGCATAAAACGACCAAGAATGACCCAGAGATCTCCGTAACGTAATTTGTATTCGTTGTGATATTCTCTAAAGACAGCTGTTTCTAGCCAACTTCCCTATGGGCTAAGGAGTCCAATTTTTGCTAAAATATTCCCTGGGGACTGCTCTATCAATTTGCAAAATATTTGTTGAATTGCTCAGCAACTAATTGGACTTATCGTGAAATTAAAATCTGAACTCAAAGAAGCTTAAGAGCTTCAAAACTTCCTCAAAATGATGCACCAAATTGGTGGAAAATTGTTGCAATTTGGGGCCTAAACTGCGTGAACATGAAGAAAAATTGAAAAGAAATATGTGGAGAGCATTTTTGAGTTATTTTGCTAAAACGAAAATGTCTCGAAGATTTCTAAACGCCTCAAAACTCTCTCTTTAAAATGATAAACTAGTCAAATTTGTTAAAAATTGATAACTTAGGACCGAAAATTCGTATAAATTGGTTTTAAAACAAAATATAACTAACTGCAAACTTGAGAACTTGCCGGGAAGCCTCTGGAGAAGATTTTGGCAAAAGTTGGCCCTCGTAGCTCATCGGAAGTCGATCAAAAATACTTCTGTACGACTTTCACCAATCAGCTACAAACATAAGGCTAAGAACGGCCCAAAGATCTCCGTAAAGTTGTTTGTTGTTTTGAAAATTGCGATATTGTCCGAAGAACAGTTTCCGATGCGCTATACGGTCCAACTTTTGCTCCGATATTATGTAAAGACCGCGAGATATTTCTCGAATTGCTCATCAACTGAATGGACTTATTTTCAGACCGAAAAGGTCCCAAAATCTGGATCGAACGGTTTTAAAGGCCTCAAAACCATCTCTTTAAGGTGACACAATTTGTTAAAATCTGGATGAACATTGAAAACTAGATGCCTAAATGGCAAAATTTTCGTCAAAAAGTGGTTAAAAGTCAAGATTTTTTCGTGAAATTTGACTAAAAGTGTTTTTTGCAATTATGGAGCAAATTCGTTTAAAAAACTGGTGGTTAATGATGAGAATCATGAGAATGTTCAAAAATCTGGACCTGAAGGCTCGAAAATTCGCCTCGATAGATTGAAAATATTTAAAAATGTAGATTTATATTCGAAAAACTATTTGTTTAATATTTTCGGTAGCTGAAAGCAAAATTCGATAGAAATTGGCAAAATTTTTGCCTCATTCGATATTTTCTACGGCTCCGGCTCTGTTTGAAAATTTAATTAGCGAAATTCGTAATCTTTTATACTGGAACAAACGACAAAAACCCACTATATGGCTTCCTTTTCACGACTCACACTTACGAAGAAGTCATTAAAAATCAACAGATTTCTGCTTCCACATCCCCATATCGAGCCAAACTATGACGAAGTTTCGTGCATATTTTATACAGCCAGATATGCACACAAGTTTAATTTATCGCGAACCAACAATTAGTGATTTGATTTCGAAAAAACTCAACCCACACGGTCAAACATGACCGAAACAAATCCCCAGCAATTACCGAGGACTACCGAAATCGGCAACATCCAAGGATTTTGATCGCCGTTACTGACAGAATTATAACGAGAATCATTGAAATTTATCGCGTTTTTTCCAACAAATTCTCCCTCTATCTATCCGCAAGTAAGGCGATATGAAAATTTATGCAAATCAAGCGAAACTCTCTAATCGTATACAGTTTGAATATCAAACAGAATGTCATTGAATTAAATTAAATTTTATCTATTTGATTTTTTTTTTTTATTGCATAAAATGTGGCAGCAATACAACAAAACAACTTTCGAATTGTAAATTTCCATTGTTTGAGGAAAATCGCCTTTTCTAACGCACAAAACAGTAAACATGCGGAAAATTTATTCGTTTCCATCGATTCGCGGCTTTCCAATGAATGGTTCCAACGCGAAAACGATCGGCGGCGGACTTTAAACCCGCCGATCCCGTCACCGGACTATTTAAATATGTCGCCGTTCCGTCTGTTTGCTGTTTTTGATAATTTCGGCGATATTGATAGAGGATTTCTTGGTGATTATCAAGGCTGCACGTGGCCGCTACGCGTACCGACATCCATCGATAAACACGCACGTTCTGGTCGCGAAAACATCAAATTGATGTGAACGGTCCCAACGAACGTACGTACGCACGAATCGGGTAAGTGATCGGCGAATTAATCGCCTTAATTAATTAGTAAATCGGTTAATTAATTGCGAATAAGTCCGATACCTTGGTAGATTCATAGAAACGCGTAAGTTGGCGGTATTGACCAGAATTCCTCACTTAAATTAAGGTCGCAATTCTTTGAATCATCCAATGATTAATTGAATCTATTGATTTGTTCACATTAAAATAGAAGGATAGAGATATCGATAGATAATGATAGATTTATATTTACTGGATAATAAAAATGCAATTGAATTCGTTATTTTGTTGTATCATTGTGGGTGTTTGAATTCAAATTAAATTAAAAAAAAACGATTGCAACAAGAAAAAACATGTCATCGGTACAGATGTTTCTAATTATTCTAAAACTTAAGCGGTTGAAATAATGAAATTTTTGTAAATTGAAGGTCTAATTGTGAGTTTCCTCGGCGGTTTTCCGTTCTTTCTAATCGAATAATTGGCTTTGTTAATTTATCTTTCATTATAGAGGAAATTAGTCGATTTTAGTTCGAGGAAATTCGTTTACTGTTGAATTAATTTTCTTAGTTTTCGTTGTCTAAATGTAGAATTATTAGAATTTGCATTTAGGAAATGTACGATTTCTAAAAATATACGATTCGGCGAGATTGATCTTTGTTCGATGTTGGATTTTCACAATTATTTTTATCTTTGCGCTTTATTCGAATTTTTATTGTATTACAAATATAATAAATTGTTGGTTTCTATTACGTATCTCTAACTATATCTCCAATCTTTATTTGTCTACGATTATTTTCCAAGAAATTGCAAAAATAAACAAACAAATAAATAAATAAACCGCGAAAAACAACGCGACCTTCCACATTCGAAACGTTAACGCCAAAGTTATCGCAATACACAAGCGGCAATTGTATGTAGAAACACTATTGTCACTATTTGATTATTTTATGTTGTTATTTCTACTTGCCATCACTGTATTTATGTTTTACAATTAAAAGCAACAAGATTCTAGTTTATTTTCAAAATTATCGGGGATTTTGAACTAAAATTTGGCACTTTTATTGACTCCTTATTGATATTTACCTAAGACAGAATCGCTGTATTTTTTATACCGCTCTGGCAATTCTACAAAGAAACACCATTCCTCAAACGGTCTGTAATATTTAAATAATTGTGGATAGTTTTGTGTTTTTAGTGATAAGTGCGTAGATTATAAAATTTCCTTAGAGTTTTCCACAAAAATTAACGACAATTAGACCTCAAAATACACAGGCCCTCATTGATATTGATTTATCTAACAATAAGACAGATATCGCTGTATTTTTAATATACCGTACTGGCAACTATATAGAGAAACATTCTTTCTCAAATAATTTGCAATATCCAGACAGTTAGATGTGGTTATTTTTATGTTTTTAGTCATTATTGCCATGTGTGTGCATTTTAAACTTTACTCAAAAACTTTACATCAAAATCAGTGCTTGAAATCGGCTTTTGTACACACGACTATTAACTAACAATAAGTGTTAACTAAGACCAATATACAGCACTGGCAATTGTACAATTTCTCAAACAATCTACAATATTCAAATTATTAAATGTGGCCTTGCAACGCTTTCTAAACAAAAATTTGAGAAATTCTCGTTAGACTTTTCTATCTACATCCACTTCTATTCACTTTTAAACGAAAATTAGACGAAAGATATCGCTGTCTTTTTCATATACCGTACTGGCAACTATATGGAGAAACATTCTTCCTCAAATAATCACAAAATCCAAATCCAAAACATATTTACTTAAGACAAATATCGCTGTATTTTAATATTACTCCACTGGCAATTGTACAGAAATATCTCACTATTTATGTTTCTGTTTCTGTTCGCCACTACCGTATAGTGGTGAGTTCTTTTATGTACACAGTGTAATCTTTCTTAAAAGTGATGGGAACTTTTAAAATTCCTCCACAGAAGGTATTCTAGATAAAAATTTCAATTCATTTTCATCAAAATCAATACTTTAAATCGGAAATTATATCACCTAAGACATATATTGCTGTATTTTAATATACCGATATGGCAATTATACTTAGAAACACTCTATTCAAATAATTAAATGTGGCATTGCAACGCTTTCTAAACTAAAATTGGAGAAATTTTCGTAAAACTTTTCTATCTACATCCAGTTCTATTCAGTTTTGATTTTATAATCGCCAAATTACCCGACTCCTCACCGATATTTACTAAAGACAGATATCACTGTATTTTAATATAGTACACTTGCAATTACACAGAGAAAAAACCTCGCTATGTTCCTGTTTCTATTCGCCACTACTGTATAATTGTCATTTCTTGTATTTTTATGTATACAGTGTAATCTTTCTTAAAAGTAATAGTGGATGAAAATTTGACAAATTGAGAGATATTTCCATTCATTTTCATAAAAATCAACAGTTTAAATTGGAAATTATAGACATTTCTCGTCAATATTATCTAAGACAGATATCGCTGTATTTTTTAATATATTGGTCTGGCAACTATAAAGAAAACACAATTCTTTAAACGATTTTAATCATCAAAATGTGTGTTTTAAGCCACAATTACCAGGTGTGTATTTTGAAATTTCCCAATTACATTCAGATTTTTATATTCCATCGTTGTTTGTAATTCATAAAAAAAATATAGTCTCATTTATTTATTCGGAGCGTGATTCAAACGAAATTTCCATAAATTTTTCATATTAATCCTTTTAAAAGCATAGATACACTGTTATTTTGAACAAAATCACCGTTTTTCACGTGCAAATAAATGATAAAACTCGAACGAAATAAAAGCAAAACATACAGAAATCAAACACATAACTTTCGTCAAAATTTCACCCCTAAAACGTTAATTTGATGGTAATCAATCGTGCATTAAAGGGGCGGCATTGATAGGCAAATTAACACTAATTATCGATTATTAATTAATAACAATCTGATTATAATTGATGTCTAAATTGGGTAGACAAAAAATGCTAGATATCTAATCATAATTGTGTAATTAACGAAATTAGTTTGATCCAGTCGAAAATAGCCTCATAATTTAAACAAATACAAATTGATAAGAGGACAAATTGTCTATTATTTCCGTTATTCTTAGCAATTATTAAGTAATTAAGTGATTAAGAGATTTGTTGATTAAGTCGAGACAGTGGGGATGAAATATTGACGAGAGTGGAGGGACAATTTGATACGAAATTTGCGATAATTTTATAAATTCAGTAAACTAAAAGCATCGAGAATAGTTGAGGTTTGTTAATTGTAGTGTTAACAAGAATTATTGAACGATTCGTGTTGGCAACATGAAGTGGGACATGTAAATATTATTTTAATTATTAATTAATCGTTTCGAATAGGGGTATTTTTGTAAAATTCCAATTGTTTCGACCGTTGAAATTGTTGGAG
This sequence comes from Hycleus phaleratus, assembly GCA_013841185.1. Taxonomy (NCBI): domain Eukaryota; kingdom Metazoa; phylum Arthropoda; class Insecta; order Coleoptera; family Meloidae; genus Hycleus; species Hycleus phaleratus. The sequence continues at coordinate 12,638 of JACDRP010000398.1, read as the reverse complement.
TATTTATTTAAAAATTCTAGAATATAAAATCTAAAAATACACAAATCAAGAATTACGAAAATAAATATCGAGTTGCATTTCGATTTGTTTTTATCAATAAACTTCAATAATAATAAACAGGATATTAAAGGTAAATCTTATCAAACTTGTATTTGTGTGTAATAATCTCAATCTTGATCTCTATTTCGATTTCTCGTTGTTAACTCAACAACTTGCGAGTAATATCGATAATTTTGTTATTTATTCTTATTACCCTTAATCGAGGAATTCACGTGATTGTTTAAACAAATTTGTTGATCACAATTCGTTGAATTAAATTAATTGTAACTGGACGGTCGAGCGCTTGACAATTCTGACGTCGATACGTGTTAAAATACGACTAAATATAAAGTGTTAAATAATAAATTCTATATTTATTAAAAGTTGGCAATCCTATTAGCACTGCTAAAAATAATCCAATTTTTTTAATCGAAACAGAATCAAAATGCCGACCAAACCGAAATCAAAGAAAGACGAACAAATCCAAATCGATGTCGGTACGGTTACCGAAGAGATCGAAGTACCGGTGGCTAGCGAGGTGGTTTTCCGGAAAATCTGGCGTATCGAACGGTTCCCGAAAACGATAGCACGCCGCAATCTGTTGGACAGTCCGCGTTTCCAGTGTTCGGTCAACGGAATGACGACATTCTGGAACGTTTCCGTGCGATTTTGGAAAGGTAATCGTCGAATTCTAGTCGGATTGAGATAGAAATTCGGTTGTTCCAGGCCCCAATGGCAAGAAAGTCACCAATCCGGTGGTGGTTTGTTTGAATTTGACCGGATGTCGGGTGGAGGAGACCGGCCAAGCCCGGATACGTTTCCAGTTCGGTATCTGGGATGCTAGCATCAAACATTGGGAATGTTGTCCGATTTCTAGTATTGTTCTAAATTTGCAAAATTCCCAAGATTTATTATCGATCGGTTACAAGAGTATGGGGATATTGGAGCGGCATTTAGACACAAGTGAGTCCATTCCAGAAATTTCCGCAATAATTGGTTTAAATTTGCGTATTTTCCAGATAAAGACATCGCGATTATGTTGAAATTGCAGATTATCCAAAGCGACGAAGAAGTCCACAGTTTATCCCAAGATATGGCGAGATTATTAACGAAAGACGCCGATAAAGACACAATAATTGAGTGTTTTTGTAAAGACGACGATAATAAAGCGAAACTACTCGTACACAGCTGGATTATAAAGACTCGCAGCCAGAAATTATGGTCAAGACTCCAAGATTATAGCAACGAAACATCACCAAATATCCAACATAAATTAGATTTAACCGATTTCGACTACCCGCTAATTACCGAATTAATCCGTTATATTTACACCGATAAAGTTGATAACGTCGATCTGCACGCCTATAAACTCCTACCATTATCAGTCCATTATCAATTACCAGGTCTTACAGTATTGTGCGAACGGGCATTATTAGAAAATCTAACACCGAATAGTGTCGCTAATATTTTACTATTGGCCGATCAATGCCGCTGTGAACAACTACGCAAAGCTGCTCTGCATTATTGCGAGAATTCCGACGAGATTAAAGAGAGTGTCCATATCGGTAAACCCGTAAATTACACGATTTATTGTAAATAATTTCGGGAAATTTTAGGGAAAACTTTGGCGTGGCGTGTTATGGAAATGGTCAATCCGGATCTGTTTATGGAGGCTTGCGAGAGTTTCGGTAGTTCGTCTAGTAATTTGGACAGTACAGGAACACGAGGATCGTTGAGTGATTAACATGGAATTCCGAATTAATTCAGTACAAATTGTGTAGAACATTGACAAGTGTTCGTAGAGAATACCTCTAAATCGAACGCTATATTGATATTATTTTTATATAATTATATCCGTTAATCGTCGAATAATCTCATAATTAGTGTAATTAATATTTATTAATTAGCAATTATGTTAAATTTGTTGATTTGTGAGTCGCGATTTGTATCGATTTTACTTACAAATATCCCCAAGAGATGTCAGTGAGATGGCATTTATTCAAATTAAATCAACTAATGTATGGATTGTATGTAATTGTTTTCTATTTTGTAAATTTGTTAATAATTCGATTATGTGTAATTTGTAATAATTTAATAAATTATCGATTTATATTATCAGTAATTGAAGATTTCTGTAAATTTTGTTGAACAATCCCCATAGATGTCGCTATAGTGGTGACGTTTCGCTTGATAAAGGTTAGGAATTTTGACGTTTGCCCGATCGTGCGGTCCGCATTGATATTTTCTGTTTATTTGCCAAACGAAAATGGGAATTTTAGAGAAAATCTCGGAAATCGAAAAGGAAATCTCGCGAACACAAAAGAACAAAGGTACCGTTCAATATTCGTAATTGTCGCCGAATAATGCCGAATTTATTCCAGCAACCGAATACCATTTGGGCCTGTTGAAGGCGAAATTGGCCAAATATCGGTCGCAATTGCTGGAACCGTCGAAGAAATCCGATAAAGGCGAAGGTTTCGATGTGTTGAAGAGCGGCGATGCCCGTGTGGCCCTAATCGGATTCCCATCAGTCGGAAAAGTCGGTTTGCCGGCCAGTTTCCATTCAGATTTATTGACATTTTGTATTTTAGTCGACTCTATTGTCAACTTTAACGAAAACTGAAAGCGAAGCGGCCTCGTACGAATTCACAACGCTCACCTGTATACCGGGCGTGATCGAATATAACGGCGCCAATATCCAATTGTTGGATTTACCCGGGATTATCGAGGGCGCAGCCCAGGGTAAAGGGCGCGGTAGACAGGTAATCGCCGTCGCTCGTACCGCCGATTTAGTTCTAATGATGTTGGACGCGACCAAAAAAGACGTCCATCGGCAGTTATTAGAGAGGGAATTGGAGAGCGTTGGGATACGTTTGAATAAACAGAAGCCGAATATTTACTTTAAAACGAAGAAAGGCGGCGGTATTTCGTTTAATTCAACGTGTCTATTGACGAAAATCGACGAGAAAATGGTCCAGATGATCCTGCACGAGTACAAAATCTTCAACGCTGAAGTCCTATTCCGGGAAGACTGTACCGCAGACGAATTAATCGACGTAATCTGCGCTAATCGAGTCTACTTACCCTGTCTTTACGTCTACAATAAAATCGATCAGATTTCGATAGAAGAAGTCGATAGAATCGCCCGCCAGCCGAATAGTGTTGTAGTCAGGTGAAGCCCCAACAATACACCTCAATTAATCCCTAGAGACTGAAATATTTTTAATTTTAGTTGTAATATGAAACTCAATTTGGATTATTTGTTGCAAATCCTGTGGGAATATTTGAGTTTAATTCGGGTCTACACGAAGAAACCCGGCCAACCGCCCGATTTCGCCGATGGTCTGATTTTACGTCGTGGTGTTACCGTCGAGCATGTCTGCCATGCGATCCATCGAAGTTTAGCCCAACAATTTAAATATGCGCTAGTTTGGGGCACCAGTACCAAATATTCGCCGCAAAGGGTTGGGGCGTCGCATATTATGCACGATGAGGACGTTATTCAAGTCGTTAAGAAATAATAACGGTTTTCCAGTGATTTTTATTATTGTTATGTAAAATAAAAGCGAATAAACATTTTCTATAATAGAAATTTTCAAGTTTTCTGCTATCGGATAGTTGGCGGCGAAATTCAAATGCATTGTTCGAATTGCGAATAAATCCGAGTTTTGTCGAAAATTACTGAAATTACTTGTAGCCCTCTTTGGAATTTAGTTCTTGAATAATCTACAATTTTAATTGATTTGAGCCTATTTTAATTAAAATTCTTGAAATTTATCGTTTGATAGTAGAAATTAATTAATTTGGAATAATTTTATGGTGTAATTGGAATAAATTGTGGTTTAATTTAGGTGTGGGCTACAATTAGTGGCGTTTTGTTGTTTTAGGGTATTGACAAATGTCATATGTCGGCCATTTTGTTGGACGTTTAGTGGTGGAATTTTGGAAAATTTAAAGCAACGATTTCAAAGAAAATCCCGAATTTCCTACAAAACTTTCTATGTTATCGATAGAATAAAGTGATAAATTTTCTAATTAATAATAAGATTGTATTAAATTAGTTATATAGATTCGATAAAGAATGGGTCGTAAGAAGAAGAAGATGTCTAAACCGTGGTGTTGGTATCCTTTTTCCCCCTGTATTGCGTTGTTGGAAAAAAATCATTGGATTTTTTTGGGGGCCTCTAAATATAGCCTGTTATTTTTAGCCGTATATTTGCCTTAACGTAAATCAATTTAGGTATTGTAATCGTGAATTTGAAGATGAGAAAATCTTGATACAACACCAGAAAGCGAAACATTTCAAATGCCATATATGCCACAAGAAATTGTACACAGGTCCTGGATTATCGATACACTGTATGCAAGTGCATAAAGAAACAATAGATAAAGTACCAAATTCACTACCGAATCGTACAAATATCGAAATCGAAATATACGGAATGGAAGGTTTGTATTTCTTTAATTAATTGATTGATTAATCAGATTGTTATCCAAATAGGTATACCAGCGGCTGATCTACGCGAACACGAACGTCAACGTTTAGGCAACGGTACAAATGTCGGTTCCGGTTCAGACGACGACGACGAACCATCATCGAAACGCTCAAAACCGGAGGGTCTATTGGGCAATGCCCCCGGCGTGGTGGCGGGCATGCCGGGCATGATGCCCGGTATGATGCCACCACCGGGTATGCCGCCGGGCATACCAATGGGACCGATGATGAGTATGGGCCCTATGGGACCCCAATTCATGCATCCCGGGTAATTTAATTGTGAATTTTTATCGTATTGAAATGATTTCGTTTTGTGATTTAGTATGCCGATGATGCCACCACATGTTGCAATGATGTCCGGCCAAGGGGGTCCAGCTAAGCCTCTGTTTCCTAGTGCTATACCTACCTCATCGCCGGGTGCGCCGGTTGTCGGGGCTGATTTCAAACCGATCTCATCAGGTAATCTATTGGATTTGTTTTAAAAATGTGCTTTATTTCTGGGCGATCGGGTTGCTTTTTAGTTTCTAAGTCACCTTGAGGTTTATTGTCCAGGCTAGTCCACTACTGGTATGCCAGAATTTTGCCTTAAAGGAAAATTTTGCAGCTGTTTTTTCTTCATTTGTCCGAATTTTCCTCTATAATTTAGTAAATATGATCGATTTTTCAATTATTTTCCCACTGTATATACTAAATTGAAAAGGCTTTTCAAATCTTAGAAAAATCGGCTACTAGAATTGTTAGTTTTCCGAAAAATTGATAGAAACTTGAGGATCTATATCACATTTTTTCTGATACGGTGTCTGAGAAATAGTATTTTTTATTAATCGTTATCTAACGTGTTTGATAAAATATTGAAATAAATCAAATGCCATTCGAAAGAACATTTCTAAGAGCTTTTTGATTTTCGAAAATCCTAACTGAATTCCGAGTTATAGAGAAAATTTTAATTGTGCATTAAAAATGTTAATTTTCTCTAAATTTTCGTCTATAATTTAGCCAATATGTTGATTTTTTTAATGATAATGTAGTATAGTTGCAGTTATTTTAGAAAGTTTCCTGCAAGCTTGATATTTCGGCTAAAATTATCGATTTTCAATGATTTTCTAACAGTATTGTTTTCCAAATCTATCAGAAATTCTCCAGTAAGCTTGTAAGTTTTCCAAGAAATTGATAATTTTTCTCTAAGATTTTTTTTGTATCCGTTCTCTATTTCTATCTGGGAAAAAACTAGAAAATCTCTAATTTAGTCAGTTCGAATTTTTCAATGATAATGTAGTAGAGTTGTAGTTATTTTAGAAAGTTTACTGCAAGCTTGCTAATTTTGAAAATCTAGAAGCCTTTTTTTTCGTTGGAAAGTATCGCTTGAATTCTGGGTTACAAAAGAAAATCTTAGCTCATTTATTTTGTTTCAATTTTTCTATATTTCCACCGGTAATTTAGCTAAAAATTATCGATTTTCCAATGATTTTATAACAGTATTGCTTTCCAAATCTCATCAATTCTCCAGCTTGTTAGTTTTCTGACAAATTGATAATTTTAGTCTAAGATATTTTTGTATCTGTTTTCTATTTCTATCTGAAAAAATTCTGGAAAATCTCTAATTTAGACAATTTAAATTTTTCAATGATAATGTAGTATAGTTGCAGTTATTTTAGAAAATTTCCTGCAAGTTTGATAATTTTGAATATCTAGAAGCATTTTTCCATCGGAAAATATCGCATGAATTCTGGGTTATAAAGGAAAATCTTGGCGCCTTTATTCTATTTCAATTTTTCCATATTTCCACCGATAATTCGGCTAAAATTATCGATTTTTCAATGATTTTCCAACAGTATTGCTTTCCAAATCTCAGAAATTCTCCAGTAAACTTGTTAGTTTTCCGACAAATTGATAATTTTTCTCTAAAGTTGTTTTTGTATCTGTTTTCTATTTCTATTTGAAAAAAAATCTGGAAAATCTTTAATTTAGTCAGTTTGAATTTTTCAATAATAATGTGGTATAGTTGCAGTTATTTTAGAAAGTTTTCTCCAAATTTGATAATTTTGAAAATCTATCCATCGGAAAATATCGTTTGAATTCTGGGTTATAAAGGAAAATCTTGGCGTATTTGATTTGTTTTAAGTTTCCATATTTCCACCGATAATTTGGCTAAAATTATCGGTTTTTCAATGATTTTCCAACAGCATTGCTTTCCTAATCTTGGAAATTCTCCAGTAAGCTTGTTAGTTTTCCAAGAAATTGATAATTTTTTTCTAAGATTTTTTTGCACCCGTTTTCTATTTCTATCTGGAAAATTTCTAATTTAGCCAATATCCTGATCTTTCAATGATAATGTAGTATAGTTGCAGTTATTTTAGAAAGTTTCCTGCAAGATGATAATTTTGAATATTTAGAAGTGTTTTTCCATCGGAAAATCTCGTTTGAATTCCGGTTTACAAAGGAAAATCTTGGCGTATTTATTTTGTTTCAATTTTTCCATATTTCCACCGATAATTCGGCTAAAATTATCGATTTTTCAATGATTTTCTCAGAAATTCTCCAGTCTGTTAGTTTTCCAAGAAATTGATAATTTTACTTTAAGATTTTTTTGATATCCGTTTTCTATTTGTCTGAAAAAAATCTAGAAATTCTCTAATTTAACAAATATCCTGATTTTTACAATGATAATATAGTATTGTTGCAGTTATTTTAGAAAATTTCCTGCAAGTTTGATAATTTTGAATATCTAGAAGGATTTTTCCATCGGAAAATATCGCATGAATTCCGGGTTATAAAGGAAAATCTTGGCGTATTTATTTTGTTTTATTTTCCATATTTCCACCGACAATTCGGCTAGAATTATCAGTTTTTCAATGATTTTCCAACAGTATTGCTTTCCAAATTTCAGAAATTCTCCAGTAAGTTTGTTAGTTTTCTAAAAAATTGATAATTTTACTCTAAGATTTTTTTTTTGTATCTGTTTTCTGTTTGGAAAATTTGGAAAATTTCTCGTTTATATATTAATTGTAATTGTTTGATTTCAGCGACAATTAGTGCCCCACCAACTACAAATACAGCTAGTACAAGTGATACATCTAAAATTAATACAATTGCAACAACTGGTGCGGCCAGTAAAATTATCCATCCACCTGAAGATGTATCATTAGAAGAGATACGTAGCCGACAACCGAAATATGCAAAAACAATTCCAAATAAAACCGATGATATTGCAACTAGTTCAACGACAACAACTGCCTCTGATGTAAATATAATTGTTAATTATTTTCCTATTTAAATTAACAAAAATTTAATTATAATTATATGTGTTAATTAGTTAGCAATAGCAGTATCGGCTGCACAACAAGCTGCCGTCCAACAACAGAAACATGTTGAAGCAATGAATCAAGCAGCAATGATGCAACGTTTTCCAGTACGTGTATCTGGACCACCATTAACAATGACATTGCCTGGTACACCGGTAATGGCACCAATGCGACATACGATGATACCAGGACCGCCGACATTAATTGGTGGACATTTGATGAGGCCGCCGCCTATCAGCATGCCACCAGGTATGTGAGATGGTTGTTGAATTTAAACAACAAACAAAAGATGATATTTTCCAAAATTAATTGATAATAATCAGGATAAAACAACCATCATTCGGATAATTATTTTTATATTCAATTAATAATCATATCAAATGTGCTACAATTTGTTTAAAATTTGGTAGATTGTATAGGGCGGTTTTTAGCTGTTGTACACGAATTGTAATAAAATAACTCTCTCCACTCGTCTTTCTAAACATTCCGTTATAATTCAATTTCAATTAAAGAGTGTAGAGAGTTAATTGACTCACCTACAAATTTAATAAGACTTACTGATAATTTTTGTAGAATTTTACGCGTTTTTTGCAAAAACAATTTGTACGATTATTGTAATAATATTCGATTGAATCGATTCGTTTATTAAATAAACGAATATTATTAGAAAAACTACAGTTTTAAAGTTTTCTTTTAATAATTGGTATTCCCAACTAGTTTCTCGTAATTTTCTGATTTGTTATTCTGTTAATAGAAGGATTTGAGGATTTGTTGTTGTCGAACACAGGGGTTCATCTAAAAAATAAAAATAAAAAAAATTATTCCAGGTATTCTGTAACAGTAAAAAATTCTAAAGGATTTAAAAAGAAATTCACGCACTCTGTGTTTAGCATGCCTTGCATTTTAATTTTAATTTAATTTGATTTTTATTTTATTAAATTTGTCACTCGCTTAGTTTCCAGTGGTTGATTAATTGTCATTTGATTGATTGCATTTGCGTTAATTAATTAATTAATTAATTAATTAAAAATAAATAGCGATTTTTTTGATGGAAACCAATCGCGTCTTTCTAGTCGAAATTTGTTTGACCAATGTCATTTCTTTGTTGTTTTGTTGAGGGAAATTTAACGAAAACCGTGCAATTTTCCATAAATTTCCTCCAATTGTAGAATCCTTCTAGCTATGTGTCGATTTTGCTAGGCTTTTAGTATTTGATTTGGATTTTAATTTAAACAAAGGTAAGTATTTTTTTCGTTTTATTTTGTCGAATTGTTCCCAATATCTTCGGTAATTGTTTAATTTTTTTCATTAATATATAATAACGATAGAGAAATGGCAATTGTCAAACTTAACGTACTCTTCTTCTATCTCTAAAATTAAATTAATTCGAATCGATTATTAATTTGTAATTTTTGTTTATACAGGAATGATTGGAATGCCGCCAGGGATGGTTTATGGTACGCCGATGTTTCCTGGACCTGTTTTAACACCAATGATGCAGCCGCGATTTAGATGATCTCCAATTTATCTCGTCTATCATCCGCAAGTTTAAAAAAAAAAAAAACAAAAACAATCACCACATTTTTCTATTCTTATTCTTATTATTATTATTTTTAAAAACAAACCGATAGCTTTACATGCGATATTTATTGATTTTTTCTGTTTTCGACAGGTTTCTTTATTTTAAAAACAATTAAAACTAAAGTAAACAAAAAAAAACCTAAAAATTAAATTAACCGCGGACGGAACGGTATGTAATCATATTTTTTTATTAAATTGAGTTAAGAGACCGCCGCTATGAAGGTTAGTGGATTTTTTTTCAAATCAATTCGAATTCCTCTGGAATTTCTCTTTAATTAATTGAACAAAAATAAAGATTGATTCCAGTTGGATATGGCGATATGGCTGTATCAGGTTTGTACGAAATTTTCGTTTCTTTCGATAAATTTGCGTTGTTAAAAGGTAAGCCCGTTTTTTTTTTCTGATAGATTCAATGTAAATATTTTAAAAAAATTATTGTAAAACAAAAATTAGTTTATTTATTTTAATTTTCGGCTACACAATTAAAGGTAGGTTTTTTTTTAATTTATTTCTTCGATTATTTTAATTTAGACAACAATCACTCTAACTTTTTAACTACATGTTTAGATAGATTAACGTTTTTCTTTATTGTTATTATTAAGATTATTTTGAAGAACACTCACTCTAGTTGACGTTTATTTAATGTGCGATTTTTCTTTTAGTTTACACAAAACAAGGTACGGTTAATCCAATTTAACAGGTGTACGGTGTTATAATTTGAAGGAAATTCAAATTTTCCCAATAAATTTGAATTTTCTATAATTTACAAACAACTTTCTGGGATATCTTGTAGTAGTACAGGCAGGCGATATTTTAATTATCACAGCAATAGTGCTGTTGGAATGTAACGACTCTCTATTTGCCATCAAGTTTTTGATTCGATCATCGCAATTTAAAATCAATCAAGACCTTGTTGGTAAATAGGTGACGATAAGTCACAGCGATTATTGTAAAATTTCTATCAACTTCTCTCTATTTTCTCTTCTTCTACTTCACTGTTTCTTTTATCAAATTGTATTATGAAGCTGTTGGGTCTTGCATTCCCCTGCCGTTTCTATCGATTTTTCCGTCTTTTTTTTTGGTTTTCCGAATCAAAACGATGTGGCTTTTGACAGGCGATTGGAGATAAAATCATGGAAATAACGAAACAATCACAGGTCAATTTGTCTCGTGTCAATTCTTAATTAAAAATGATTGACCTGTTGGACCAGAATGACCAAACCTGATCATTGTTGAATTTCTCTGTTATTTTATTCTTTTTAATTTAATTCTAATTTTTATTTTAATTAATTAAATAGGTGCAATAGGTTTGGTTTGATGGACCCCTGTTATCACCGCTATAAATGTATTTTGTATGTAGTAGTTTATATTCGATAATTGTATTGTATTTGTTTTACATTTAAAAGAAATATAAATAAATTTTAAAGAATTTAATCATCGAATTAATCACCTGTTTGTATCGTAGTTTTCCCTTTAAATAATCACCAATCATGAATAATTACTGATTACAGGCCTAGCGTGATAACGAAGATACGTTATCAATTCGAATTGTATAGTTTTATCGATGAATAACACAAATATTTTGTAATTATACGGTACAGGTGAGTTATTTTCTAATTAATAAATTATAACATTGAATTTTCGAAATTTTTGTAGAGATGGAATCGGAAATTGCCAGTATTAACGTACGTTCGATAATTTCCAAATACGAGAATTTAACATCGAAATCATCACCGATTACAACAGCGAAATTTATCGAAATTAAACGTGCCAAATCATTGGGTAATTTAATTAAAACCAAGTCATTTTCGAAATTTATCGCACGTAATTTCGAACAGATCCAAATCGAATTGAGTCGTTTAAAATACGATTTAAATAATTACAGAAATTACAGGAAAAACGACCATATCTTCTATCAAAACCGATTATTATCGTTATTGATCGATATCGTCGATATCAATGATGATAACAGTGATAAACACGAATTGATTGATCAAATTAAGGAAACGAACAAATTGTTGAATTTACTATTGCCCGATGATGGTGATGGTGTGGTTAAAATCATCAACATTCCAAATTCGACTCCTGTTACTGATATCGTAAAAGTCGATGGAAATACCGAATTGATGCCGTCATTTCAGAGACTTCGAAGTCTATTCGAACAGAATTCGGTGAAACGTGACGGTTTGCAGGTGATCACGACCGACGACGAGCCGCAAATGAATCGGTACGTTTCCTATCAAGAATTATCGATAAATTGATTCTATTTGTTAATTTGTTTTGTAAATATTTGAAAATAAACAAAAAAATGTCCATTTATCGCGAAAATTTCATTAATTTCGAGTTTTCTAGTTAATTCGATAGCTGCGATAGCATTAATAGCAGCAACTGTGATTGAAAATTGGTGAATTCCTGGATTGTCAATTGTTCGAAAATCGCAATCGTTTATCGGGAGAACATACGTTGAAAGAAGTAGAACGATAAAGTAGCAGTGGCGGCATCTTTTGTCGAAAATTATAACTAAATACTTTCTCAATTGTTCGAAAATCGCCATCGTTTATCAGGAGTACATATATTCAAAGAAGTACAGCATCCTATAACAGTAGTCGTTGGAGTGTTGGTGGCGTCTTTTGTCGAAAATTGTAACTAGATATTGCCGGGTTTTCGTATTTGAATTTAAATTCTTGCGAAATGGCGTTATTTTGCACATTTTGTATTTTATTGAATTTGTTAAAAATCTCGCCTCTCTCTCGACGCCAATTCAATCCAATTGTTTAAAACGAGATGACCGATATTGAGAGTCACAAATTTCGGCTCTCGATTCATCGAAAATCATATTTTGTATTAGGAACACATGAATTGAAAGAGATCTCGTAATTACAACTACAACCATGGTGTAGTTCACGAAGGATTGCCAAACGTTAACCGGTGCGCCATCACGCCAAGAAACACATAAAATTCGATTATAATCGTAATAATTATAAAATATTTAATTTTTAGAAATCATAGAAATATTCATAATTGAATAAATTGTATGGCGTCATAATCGAATCTAATTTTGAAGAATTTGAAATTAGCGACTACATTGTATGACGTCATAACGGAATCTAATGACGAATTGAAATAAAGTCACTATATACAGAGTGAGCCAAGTGGTTGGTCTATTAGAAGTTTAAAGACTTCTAATTGATGAATGTTTCTGAAATTTGGTATGCACCCGT
>JACDRP010000397.1:0-54543 GCA_013841185.1 Hycleus phaleratus | reverse complement strand
AAAGGAGACTTTTACTAAAGGGACCTCTAAGCTTCGATTATGCAACCGGCCCTGTCGATTTGTGTCAACTTATTTTAAGATTAGTGTGAAGATATCCTGTATTCCACGTGTGAACGCAACTTTATTACTGTTGCAACTGTCAAATTGTCGAAATTTGAGGTTACGTTCCATTTTCTGACAATGAGGTATATAGAGTGCGCATCCCCTATACTTGTATAAGACCAATTTGGTCATCATATGGGGAAATTTTGACAGTTATTCCTCACTCTTTCTAACTTATNACCCCGTAGCTCATTTGGAAGTTGGTCAAAAAACGCTAGTTTTAGACAAGGCTGCGATTCTCGAAACCGAGATTATTTGTGCCAATATTATACACCTAATTTTATACAACCAACAATACTTATTTACATTAGTTTAGACGCAAACCACCACTTCAATTCGTTTGCGTCTCCACTATCCAAGATGTCTGCCACCATACGTGGCACGATTTTTGACAGGATGATCACTCTACTACCTCATTGTTTTCTGATATATCAACAATAAAATCTAATCGACTATTGTTAGCGGTTTTCAACAATAATGAGTGAAGAGAATGGTGATAATAATATACCGAACGAAGCATTAAACGCATTCCAATCGATGAAAATCAATGATGATAACGGCAATAATGAAGATACATTAAATAAAAAACTGGAAAAACAGAAATGTATAAACTACCCTTGTTTTTAAATTGTTCAAATTATTGATGAATTGTTGAATTTTCTAGATGATATCTTATTGAAACCGACTGGAAATGCGCCGATTATGAAGAAGAAAAAGTGGACGGTAGAAGGCGATAAGCCGATATCTTGGATTGCTGATTTTATGAAGAAATACATGAAGTTAGAACCACATGAAAAACTCGTAAGTAAACTAAATTTTCCGACAAATCGAGTAATACAAAAATTTCTAGTTTTTGTACATAAATCAAACTTTCGCCCCATCACCGGATCAAATTGTCAAAAATTTGTACGACTGTTATTCAGCTGAAGGTAAATTAGTCTTGCATTATTGTAAAACACCAGCATGGGGCTAAATATTTATTGTGTATATTAAGTGTAAATTAAATAAATTATTCAAATATATAAAAGATTAATTTTCTAGTTTCGTATCGCCGATTGTTGGTTGTATTTCATTACCATCGTGATCATCACCTTCGATTATAATTTCTTCCGGATCGGGGGCTCTCGGTAGAAATTCTAAATCCGGATATAATTCATTGAAAATATCTCTAGCTTTCTGTATCGAATTATCATAATCTAAATCTAGATCCGGTCCTGGACAAACAAATATATTCGATGTTTTTAAATCGAAATCATTCGTGTCCGGTATTGAGAAATAACAAGACCATAAGATTTTCGGTTTATCCCGATTATTGAAAAGATTATCGACGCAATTTTTAAAGTCTTCTTTCGGTGTTTTATTTTGTTTTGTTATCAAATGAACGATATCTAGAAATTTTGTAAAATTATTAAATTATCATAGAAAAATAGAGAATTTTACATAAATCTTTAGGACATGTTCCAGTTAACGAACCCAATTCAATCAAGTAACATAAATTTCCATTTTCCGGCGGATAAATCAGTAGAGTTAAATGTTCTTTTTCGTCAACCATTATCGATTGATTTGTTATAAAAATTGCACGTGATATATACGAATTTACCGGTTTATTTATTAATGATGTCGATACTTTATCAATACCAATTACAAGATGTTTCGATGTTATCTTTTGTTTACCACAAATTAAACTTTTAAAATCACCACCATTCGTACAAATTATCCCATTTAATGGTTGATTCAATGCGTATATTCCCCCAAAAACAGCACTCAATCTACAATTATTGTCGCTTAATTTTTTTATATAAAAAAAATTAAAGTGAAATTTACCGACAGAAGGCTTGAGTAATTTCGCCGCTACCGTACATCGAGAATAAAAATGGCGTTTTACCGAAACGGCCTAAACTATTGAGGAAACGTTTCGTATTTTGTATACCTTGTTGGTTTAACGTTTCATCAGTACACATTGCTATAGCGTATAAAACATAATGGATTAAATTTGGTGTTAATTTCTTGTCTTTTAAAAATTGTCGAAATGTTTTATTGATTGTTGAATTCTCATTTGATTCTTTCTCATCCGTATCTAGTGTTGTAAATAATTTCATCAACATACGTTTTTCGATTATTGTTACTTTATTATTAGCAAATACATCCGATCGTGAACACGGTACGATCTCTAATTGACCATTCAACCATGTTAAAACACGACTAACGTTGCGATATTCGGAATAACGGGCGATATTTGATGAGATTAACAATTCGACAAAATCACCACGAGCAAATTGTAACTATAAAAACAATTATTAGAAAAATGTTAAAACAAAAATTATCACAAACTTTTGGTGTTAGATCAATGTTGAATTTTCTTGAATCTTTCAACAATAACTCCTGTGTCCAGTCTACATCATCAGCTTTATCACTACATTTATCGACGAGATTCGACTCAGTTTCGTCTTGATCACATTTTAAGTTTTTCCTAAACAAATTAAACCTTTTTAATTGGAAGAAAGTGTTTATTTCCAATAAAACTTACTCGGGAATATGCCACTCAATTGTGAAGTTTTTCAAATTGTAAATCTCATTGCCTAATTCAAAAATTTTATCACCATCTTCTAGAAATTCTTCGCAAATTTTCACATCACATTCTCGACTAATTTTCGGTAATTTTTGTATAGCGTCCAAGTTAAAAGACGCCCATTGTCCCCCGTAATAATTATTACTAAAAAACACCAACAATTTATCAACTATAATTACAATAATCGATTCCTACTTATCGATATGTAGAACACGTTTACCAATTCGACTAGCAGCTGCCGAAACAATCGATTCTACAACACCTATTTGAGAATTTAGAATTAAATTCCAACTAACAAATTAATTAGAAAATACCTGTTCCTGCGACAATTAAATCAAATTCAGTTGGTAATTCATAATCCATATTCTTCTAGAATTTAACAAAAATACAATAAACATTTGTCAAAAATTGATAAATCTGACAAATGTCAAATTATATCAAGTGATCGTTTCCGATTGGTTTAATTTGACAACTAATTGTCACATGATTATTTAGTTGAATTTTGATTGGTTAGCGATTTAGTTGAGATACGAACCGTTTAAAACAGTCGACTAAAGAGAATAAATATTAGATTCCCTAAAAATTGAAAACAAATAGATCGCTACGCCATGGTTTTATGGGGAAAACACAAATATATTTATAAATATTGGAAATTGTTATTTTAAAAATTCCATTAACAACAAGCCACCTATCGGCAATTGTATGAAGATATAATTACGGCAACACTGTTTATTTACTTTCGTAATTAACTGTGCGATGATTCTGACATCTGTTGACTCTCAGCGGCACTACAATTGCAGTATTGAAAGATAGACTGCGAATTGTAGTTAGTTGAAAAGAATAAGCGAATCTGTCAAAATGACTTCATTTCTTGTTGCAATCCATCTAATCCACATATAATCCACATCTAATCCAATTTAAAACAGCAAATTCTAGGTAAAATTAATCTAGTTTGTAAGTGTTACTTGGTTACCAATGAAAAATTGTTATCATTTACTGCATTTATGGAGCGCGTTAATAAATCCGAGATGAAATTGAAACGTTTCGTTTGTTGGTTTATCGGTTTTTCAATCATTATAATTGTATGGAAATTGAGCGTGATAGAATCAGGTAATTGTTCAAAACCTAACAATAAACCGATTTGAGTCTAATTGTAATTATTATCCAATAGGAATTGATGATCTACAAGTCCTTAAGAGAGTCATTGAAATCCATAAAGATGAATTACAATTAACCCAACAACAATTACTGTTGATTGAACATTTAGGTGGTAAAAAACAGAAATTAAGTCTTCCAACAATTTATGCAATAACACCAACTTATTGGCGTTATGAACAGAAAGCCGAATTGACGCGCATCTCACAAACGTTACAATTAGTACCGAATGTCCATTGGATTGTTGTTGAAGATTCGGAAAGTAAAACGGATCTTGTACGTAATTTGATAGCAGAATCGAATGTTGTTACGACGCATTTGTATGCGAAAACACCATCCTTTGAACGATTAAAAGATAAAGTAATTTGTTATAAAATAATTTCGAATTTGTTTAAAAATCGATTGAAATTTGTAGGACCCTAGATGGAAACGTCATCGTGGCGTTGAACAACGTAACAAAGGCTTGAAATGGCTTCGTGATAATTTAGTCCGTAATCGTGATAAGGGTGTTGTTTATTTTATGGATGACGACAATACTTACAATGTGAAATTATTCAAGGAGGTATTTCAATATTTAATTTACATAATGCAGTAAAGTTATTGTAATTATTTTAAAAACAATTATAATAAAAGACAAATTGTTTAAATTGATTACAGATAGCGAAAGTGAAACGCGTCGGTGTTTGGCCTGTTGGTTTAGTTGGCGGTTTAAATGCAGAAACACCAATTTTGGAGCCTAATACCGGTAATTTGCAATCATTCAACCAATTTTAATTCAATTAAATCCAGAAAAATGGCAATTATTTTGATATTTGTTGTTTTTCAAGGTAAAGTGATTGGATATAAAAGTGGCTGGAAACCGGATCGTCCATTTGCCATAGATATGGCTGGATTTGCAATAAATTTAGATTTAATATTAGAAAAATCCAATGCTTGGTTCTCTTATAAAATGGAAAAAGGTCTACAAGAGAGTGAATTTCTAAGTTATTTTACAACAAAAGAACAATTAGAACCGTTAGCTGATAATTGTACAAAAGTTTACGTATGGCATACGAGAACAGAGAAGCCGGTCGTTGAAGGAAATGTTCCCGGTTTGGAAGTTTGAAATTTATTAAAAAATCTTTAGTGAAAGATAATTTTTTTTGTAAAAATTCGCTTCCATTATGTCTCCATTAGTTTGTAAGAAATTGCTTAAAAACCACCATTAATCCTAAGTTAGTAAAATATCCGAAGACTGTAGATTTGATTATACAAATGCTATTTTACTAATTATCCAATTAATGGTTGAATTAAATATACGTAGTAGAAAAGACTTGGTGGTATAACTTGAATCTCAATCGATTTTGTTACACCACTATAATTAGCACAAATTTAATTAAAAACTAGAAGAATCATTCAATAGATCTGTGATAAATCATTACATTGATCATTTTATAATTAAAAGAAAATTTCCAAATAATCGATTCTCATTTAATTCTACAATCACTCCATTTACACATCACACATCCTTGCCTTAACAAAATAAAATAAATAAATATTTACAAAACAATCCTATTAAAAATTACGCCATATCGAGTAATCGATTCAATGAAGTTGGTACCCAATTGGAATTATTCTGCGATGAGAATATCACATTTCTATCGATATAACATTGAAGACCATTTGTACCAATACGATAAACTTGTTTCGCTTCATAATATTTATTTGGTATTGGTACAAATAAAATGCCACGTTCTTCACAACGTTTCGCCACTAAATCTTTATATAACGGTGGCATTTTCGATAAGACACGTACAGTTTCGGCGAAACTTTCAACAGGCGGTGGTGGTGGCGGTATTGGAGGTGGTGCTGTATTATTCTCCATACTACTCAAATAGGAGATTGATTCTTTAGCGCCGGGTTGTTGGCCGAAATTCACGGCTCTACTCATCATTTCTAGGGCATTATGGAAGTGTTCTGGAAAATTAAATTTTCGTATTAATTAATTGAAGATTGTACCAGAAAGCGTTTCTTATTATGAATTCACTTGATGATCTGCATTATCGATAAACGGTTGAAACAAGAAATAGACCTACGTTCACGAAATCACAATTTACCTTTAATATTCGGTTGGGCTAATATCTCATCTGGTATCATACTTTTCCAACCAGAATACCATTCGGTTACTTGAGTATAATTCGGATTGTGATTCAACCACATTGCTAAAGTTTGTAACCATTTAGGGAAGAAGAATTTATCTAAAATTAACGTCATATTGCCTACTGATAACATATCATTCCAATTCATCACCCAATGCCATGGTTCTATTTAATAAAATTCAACAAATTATTAGAATTTTAAAATATAATTAAAAATTTTAACAAACCGAGATGTTGTTGATGGGGATTTATAACAAATTGTTGCATACATAATTGTAATTTTGGTACGATATGCTTTAATAAGAATGCCAAAAATGTACCATCTGGTAAGACACGTTGCCATGGTTTCAACATCGGTTTCGCTGATGGATCTGATGGATGCCAATTATTTAATGCTACACCCAATTTCTCTTGTATTATCGGATAGATGATTTTATGTAATTTATCATTAATTAATGGTATCCATGGATGTATCCATATATGTATTGGTACCGTATCAGTTATTGGATCCCATTGTTCAACTTCATTATAAATTCGTGGTATTATCAATTGATCAAAACAATTATCAATTATCCATTGTGGTAATAATGCTGTCCATGTTTCAATTAATGTTATTAAAGGATCACAATCGCGTGGTTTCCATGAACTATAAAATCAATAAAAAATAAAATAAAATTAGTTTTTAATTCGTTTATAATAATTAAAACGAAATAAATTTGTCAAGATAAGTTACTTCAAAAGTTTGAATGTAAACTAATTAAGAAACAACAATTAAAGCTAGATTTTCTCTTCTGGTTGCCATCCCATGGTTTTTGTATAAAAATTTATGTTTTTATTCATTTTTTTTTTTTAATTTTCGTGTGTGGAAAATAGAATCAAAGTAACTTACCTAACACAAATTCTCATAACTGGCATCCAAGTATGCCATAAGAGACTATCATATGGCTGTATTCCCATATTATTACCTTCTAATGTCCCTCGTTGATATTGTTGTTGTTGTTGTAATTGTTGTTTGGGTTTCTCTAAAATCTCCTTCCATTGTTTAAAAACATCAATATATTGATTTGGTGATGTTAATGGTGACCAACTAGCTAATGCTGATGTTAATAATGGACCAACAAGACCTGGAGCTAATTCACCTAATTCATAACGTGCATACTCTTCGAAATGGTACTCCTAGATAAAATTTTAAAAACAATTTTCAACGAAACTATTAATAATGAACGGAAAAATAATTGCGATTTTAAATTTCAACACTTATTTAACCATTTTCTATTGTGTATCGTAATGAAATTTATTACAATATAGGGTGTACCATAATAATTCTCCTCACAATAAACTGTACACGTATGTCTGTTTCTTAATTCAATCGTTTATTGGTAATGTAGATTACTGTCGAATTGTAAATAAATTTTGAAGATTTATCCAATTTTAATTGAATATTTCATCTCTATTTAAAAAAAAAGGATTTACTACCTAATTGTTTGAAGAAAATTCACGGGTCTGTAATCGATAGTAATCTGAATTACGGACAAATAATTAAAACAAGAAGCAGATGTACGTTCATAGTCACAATTTATAACTAGGAGTATTAGCGTGGTGCGTCTGAAATAACTCAATTAAAATCCATTTTGAGTCGTTCTATATATTAGAAATTTCCTTTGCTCGTATGAACGTATGTTGAATAAATTGTGGAAATACTGGACTCTAAAGTTTCGTGTAAAAGAATATCGGGCCTAGAAAACTGCTAAAAAATTTGACTAAATCTCTGTAAAAACGTTGATGATGATGATGATGGAAAAACCGCAATTATTCTTAAACAAAATCTTGTATTATCTCATTATTACCTGTAATTGTTTAAAAATTTGAGCAACTTGTAATAAAGATAAACCTAATGTTGGATCTAATAATTTCTCAACATATTCCATAACATTTTGTAAATTCTTTATAAGTATCTCTTCTTTTTCAACAGTTATTTTCAAATTTTCTTGTTCTTGTTTTAATCCAATAATTCGATCT
The DNA here is from genome assembly GCA_013841185.1 of Hycleus phaleratus. Taxonomy (NCBI): domain Eukaryota; kingdom Metazoa; phylum Arthropoda; class Insecta; order Coleoptera; family Meloidae; genus Hycleus; species Hycleus phaleratus. The sequence goes on along the minus strand of JACDRP010000397.1, from coordinate 46,560 downwards.
TGTTTATAATTTGTATCACGATCAATATGTATAATATCTTGTTCACACATATCAACTAAAATATCTAAATTATGTTGAATTTCTGGTAATGAGAAATTCGAACATTTCTTATGTACAACATCTTCATAATGTTCAACACCTGGTGGTGCTTTTAAACCGCTTAAAGCATGATAACCACTCAATACTCTCTGTTGTGGACCAGTCATATCGATCACTTTCACCTTACTCAATTCACTATAATTTCAACAAAACAATATAAAAATCTATTACAGAAAAACGAAAAACGAATAGAAAATGAATACCTGGACGGTGCAAGACCTGGATAATTTCCCGGTCGTTTACCTTTCTCAATAACATCATCAACACTTCTATAATAATAACGTGTCTTCTTTTTCAATTTATTACCATCAAGTTCAATATTCTCATTAATATCATCAAGGATTTTCTCAGTTTTTTTCGTTATTGTTGTCAATTTTTCTGGACCATAAGCACCAATAGCACCACGTCCTTTACGTAAATGTGCTTCGACAGGTGCAGATATACCTTGTAAATCTTTACCTAAACCTTTACCCGGCTGGAAACCCATTTGTAATAATAATTTTGCACCAATACCCTTTGTATGTTTCTCCCAACTACCAACACCACTAGTTATTAAATTCGTATTTGAATAATTACGTTTTGAACGTAATCCAGCTATATCGGCGGTAATTTCGGTTACTGTAGATTGGGTATGATGATGAGGTCGTGGTTTAGACGCCCCAAAACCTGCAAATTTCAATTCAATTTAAACGATCGAACAATAATAACATTTATTGAAATGAACCTAAACGTGGTGCTTCTTCGTCTTCTTCGGATTCACTCGAACTATTCTTCGTTTTAAATGACGTTGTGGGTTTCTCATCATCAGATTCCTTAATTTCATTATTATCACCATCATTATCAGCGGTAATTTCATTATTCTCCTTTTTACGATCTTTTTTACCGGCCTGTTGAATACCGCCAGCAACGAAACCGATCGGTGCTGTATAGTTGGCGGATTTTTTTGTTTTAAATGACGATTTCCGTCTATTATCATCATCATCGTCATCATTATCACTATCATCAGCCCATATACCTATACATACACACAATTATTGATTAATTTAATTTCATTCATTGTCACTTAATTGGATTGATTTAAGTAGAAAAAAGAAATATCTGCATCATGATTTAAAGAAGAATTGTTTTGTTACCATAAATCTGTTGGTGTTTAGTTAATTTTTTTCGACTACGATAAAATTCATTATCTAGATCGTAATCGGTTATTTCAAATTTTTCCATCTCCTCATCGGACATTTTAAATTAATTTAATCAATCAATTAATTAATGATTAACACATTTATAAGAAAATAGACGCACAAAAAACACAAAAGAACGTTGTTTTATCGCAACACAAAAAGTTGGGTTATGTAAGTTAAAAATGACAGTTATTACAGTGTTACCAGATTTTGCTTTGAAGTCAATATTGTAAACTAAATTAAAATAAATTTATAATTTTATTTAACAATAAAAGAAAATAAACAGAAGTAAACCGCTGATATTCTTAATAATTGTAAATAGAAATAGTTGTTGCACCTAAATTCGGTAGATTTAATGAACAAACTGTAAGTTTGGCACCACAGCTTAAAAATAATTGGATTGAAATTGGAACTACCAATCAGAACAATTTGTATTGGTTAATTTGAATTTACCGCCTAATGCAACTAGAAAATTTTCCGAACCTCAAGTCTGGCGCCATCTTGTAGTTTCAGAGTTGAAATTGGTTCGTTTTTCTTCCTGAAAGTTGTTGAAAATCAGTGAAAAGTTTCATAAATAAAGTATTTTTATTCATTATACCTGAAAAACTTAATTGTTTTCTTAAATCTATGGGTGAGTATCATTTATTTTTATTAAAATTATTTTTTCTTGTATACAAAACCTTACAATTCAAACAGATGAGCATTAAGTAGGGTAACTTAAGGAAAGTTAAAGTTAACTTTAAGTTTTATTGGAAATAACTACTGGAAATATTACTTTATTAATTCATATTTAAAAAGAGTATCTGTTAGATGGTAGATTTTATAAGAATCTAATAGCAAAGTTGTTGATTTTGGGGTAAAAATGCTTAAGAATCTAGACGTAAGCTTTGAAAGTTTGTTGGAAAAGCAACCAAAAGCGTCTGAATCTATAAGACTGATAATCTAGTAAAAAGATGTCCTAAAACTGAGATTTTATCTCTAATCCGAACTCAATTACGATTACAATTTTAAACAGAAACAAATAATTCGCGTAACATGCAATTTAAGGCAGGAATCTAATGCATTATCTACTGTTCTGAACGAATTAATTAAAACTAATTCTATTTTCACCCTTTTTTGTTTATAAGTTTTCCAGTTCATCCCACTTGTGAAACAACTTCTAAGCTTCTAATTCTAACAATTCTAATATTAAACATCTATATTTTGATAACAATAGAGTAAGATTTGAAAGACTAAAAAGATCATGATGATAATGATGATGATGAAATCGTAAACTTTCAGTTTAATTAGTAGCCAATACGAACTTGCATTGAAAATTTTTCAACTCGTTTGTTTTTTTTGTCGATTATATTAAACGATAAAGCTAAAATAATTGAAAAATAATCGTGAAATCGCTTTAAAATGACCAGCTTTACATCGATATTAATTTTACGATTAAATAATTTCATTCGTATTCAACTCTTATATTAATTCAAAACACATTTCAATTTTATTTAGAAATTCTAATCATGTACACGTACATATTTTGAATTTAATTCGAAAAAATTTCAAACATGCTACTAATGAAGGACTGTAGTTGATGTCGTCGTCGACGTTCTTTCGTTCATCTCCTCGTCTCGATAAAAGATTTGACTATAGTTTTCTTCAAATATTATACGACAGAGATAGACTGTATGCTTATGTGTGTGAGAATAATCGACGCTATGCGTCTGGATTCAATGCCTGGTCCTGGCGTCTAGAGGATTATCACAAAACAACAGTCAACGGCGTCGTCAGTAACTGTTATCTAGCCTAACTGGATGCATGTCCGTGTACCGGTTCGCTGCATATTCTACAATACGTAATTATAATTAACATAGGGTGGATACAAATTTCTAGATAAAAATTAATTGATAATGCATTTTGTTAATAAAATTTCCATTATTATTAATTAATTAGTTCGGAAAATGTTGCACTATTTTAAATTGTATTACAAATAGAACGTTGACTTTTTGAAACAAAACCAGTTAAAACGTTTATTAATAACAATAAAAATCAACTCAACATTAAAAAGGTGTGGCGTACGGGATAATTCAGCTTTGTAAGGCTATAAAACGGACAATTAAAACTCAATAATTGGTAAATAAATAGAGTCATTCACCCCTTAAAAGATCACTCCATGTAACAATTGCAAATGAATTGAATACAATAAATTAAATTTAAATTTCTCTATTAAAAAAGTGGCTGTGTTTGTGGTGTTGTAGTTGAAAACAAATCTCCCACCTGGATAGAATACGGAGGAAATCACGGGCTATTGCCGCAAAACGCGGCAAAAAAGTCAAGGTAATAATAATTAAAAATACTATTTATTCATCAATTAATCCAATCTTAAGTGAATACTAGTGGTAGATCATGAAGTTGATCAGTAATTCAAAAAGATACAAGGAAGAAAAAGGATGAACCAGCGTAAATTTTAAAAGTTACTTGACATTTATTAACTGTAACCGACATCAAAGGAATTCCTTTGGTTTGTTGGTGGAGGTGAATTGTAAATAGTGGTTAGTCCGGCGCCTCCACCAAAATTACAATGCAAACATTCTTTATTTTCATGCTACAAATTGATTGATTAGTTGATTTTCTTTTGATATTCTTTAAGTTTTTTTATCATAAAAGTGCAATTTTCAGCTTAATTTACATTGAAAAATGATCTGTTTGCACGTCATTTTTATTAGTGTTCGATCTATATTGATAATGTTGATTTCTTCAATCAAATTTGATTGAATTTAAAAGACGTTATAAATTTTCAATATTTAAATTCCTATTACAATCTATTCTTCCACGATTTTGCTCTTTAAAAATTGTTATAAATTATCAATTTTTTCTTGTGTAGGTGTTTGAATAAGGTGTTTGACTCTAGGTGAATTTCCTCGTTTTCTATTGAATAGTAATCGTAAATACAATGAATGGGGTTAATGGGGCTCTAGTATATATTAGAACACGCTAACCTTAGGATATATACACGCTATTTTACAGTTGACACTTACAAATTTTTTTGGGTAATCGTGACGATGTAACGGAACGAATTCTCATTAGGTCGCTATGTCAAAGACCTTTCTCTTCCTATTTACAGGTATTTACACTTTTATATAGCATGTATATACACTGAAATATATAGTCAATACGATTGTAGGTAGGTAGGTCGTTGCTAGGGTTATATAAATCAAATAAAAGCTCATAAACAGAGACGTAGTCACGGGGATGGTGAATAGCGTTGGATTCTCTAAATCGTTCAATATAGGGACTTTCAAATGATAATAATAATAATAAAAATATCATCAACGGATTTTAAACATTCTTAGATATTCCTTGGATGAAAATTCTCGATTTTAAGATAGTTTGGTTATTAGTCAATTGTAAAATTCAAGTAGTTTTGAACTGGCTTTATTTTAGATATGAAGTCGTATGAAACTTGATTCAAGTTAAGGTTTTCTGACATTGCTAAAATTTTCGAATTTTATCGATTCATTTGTTAATTAGAAAAGAAATGACAATTCAGACTTTTTTGGTGGCTGTTTTAATCGATAATATTGTTGAAATTTTTACTTCAGTCTAGATTTTACGCTGAAATTTTGAAGTCCTTAACAAAATTAATTAATCTACGGCTGGTTGTTATAACTTTCCAAATCAATTATTTCAGTTTCGAATAATCTTTTTGTCGTTCAATTTCTAAACAAAACAGTAGCAATAAAACAAGTATAATTTGGCAATGGAAACTTATTGCACTTTAAATCTATTGGGACTGATATAAACAAGCTAGCTATACCATATAACCGTTACGATAAGCTTTATGTGATTTATTAAACCTATACAAATACACTGTGTATTTTTGGAAATTTCACATTCTAAAACATATTGAATCATTGAATTGCATTGATAAGGCTCTTATTCGTATTATCTTCATCCACTCTGTAATCTCAATTTTAACGAGACTTTTTTCGCAAATTATGCAGTCCAATTCTATTCGTACTCTATCAAATAAATACTCTGAAACAAGTTTGTATGCATTTTATGTTACCCCGAATAGAACTATAATGAGATTCATTATAGTAGAGAGAATCATAATCATGCACTAATGATTGTCGTTATAATCCAGCTAGATAACAATTATAAATTCAGAAAGCTTTCAATTTAACGAAATAATAGTCGAAATAAATCGATCATTATGTAATTTAGATACCAACCCTTGATTTGGAGCAGAATTATTTACTCGCTCGTCTATAATACATGACAAATATGAATAAAATATAAAATAATAAGATGAATTAATTTAACACTGGACAATATTTGAATTAATATTCCAATAAATAAAATTTCATTATTTCATAATTATGAAACGTATAAAACAATATTTCTAAAACATAATAATAAACTTTTATTTAAAAAAAGAGAATAAGATCATTTCAAGTTGAATATTTAATTTAAAAAACAAATTCAATTGTCAAATTCAGCCCTTCCCTTTGTTATAGTAGTCGTTTTTTTTTTTGTCTGTCTTTTTCCCCCTTAGGTTTTGCCTTTTACTATATTTTTAATCATTTTAATGTTGATTTAGGAAACTTTCTAAATTTGCCTCGCTATATATGGGTCGTGATAATATGTTTACCCAATCTGCACCTTATATTTTGTTTTAATAAAGTTATTATTATTCTAATAGTTGTAATAATAATAGTACTTAATAGTTGTTGCCAGTTGAAAATACATCCGTTTTTTATTTATTTTATTGACCTGTTAAATACTATTCGTAATTATTACATGTGTTTTTTATATTGTTGTTATCTCTTATAATGCTTACATACATCTATGTGACATATGGTAATAATATTATTATATAAACAATAAATGAAATGTTGCAGACATTAGAAATTCAGCATATTTTACTACTAAGAAAATTTAATAAAACGATATGGATGCATGTATGTATGAATGTTAGAAATATAGCTTGTCAACATCAGCATCTCTGTTATCCATAAAGATTCAAAATTCCCGACGATTTTAATACCCTTCTATATCGTTTTTCCCTACTTTCCATCCTATTCATGTTTTTATTGTTGGCTGTCTTGTCGACCTGACAGTCTCTTAAAAATTTGATTATTTTTGTTTAACTTGATGTATTATCTTCATCTTTTTATCGAAAAATTTAGACTTGGAAACTAAAATTAATCATTTTATTTTTATTTTGGTTTATCTGAAAGACAAGAGGACATAATTTTGCTCTTCGATTATTTAGAACTATCTCCTATTCTAATTCTATTTATAACACATTATAATAATTCTCATTTTTAATTTTTAAAATATTAGATAAACAATGTTTGATGCTTAAATATTTATAAAACAATACATTCTCTTATTGTTAGCAGAGAATTGGAATAATGTTTAGAAAACTTTAAATTTCAGTTGGTTTAAATGTTAATGTGTTACATTTAAAATCAACAAATGTTCACAGACGTACATATTTGAAATTTTATTATTTAAATAAATAAATTAATATAGAGGGACGGCTAAAATTATCCTCTGGGGAAAAATTTGCACATTTAGTTCAATCCATTGAACTAATTGTAGAATAGATGAATGAAATAGCAAAAACAAGGAAAGCAACAAGCAACAAGCAAAAACGGGTAAATCAACTGATAATTCAAAGGATAATAGTATTTTTTATCAAAATATGAACGTGCTGTTAAATATTCAATATTAGTAGTATCGGTTTTCCGACTTTCTTGTTGTACACATTTATCTGTCTAGAAACCATTATTAATTCAAATCACGAGCTAGTGGATCTAACAAAAAGTTAAAGTATTTATCAGAAAAAATCGAATTTGTTCAATGTAAATTTCACAATTTACAACGAAATTTTGAGTTCTCAATTATCGACAGGTTCTCTACATTCTTTACAATTCTAAATAATAATTTCAGTTTGTTCTGTGGTAAAATAATCAAGATAAATTAATTTTTTCGAAATTTAATAGTTCTTTATTAACTTGAATTCGATAAAAAAACTAAATGGGAAATCTTTTAAAGTTTGCAATAAATCAAGCGATCCCTCCTCATATCTCACAATTAGTTAGTAATCCTAGAATAGATATGATTATGTTGTCAGCAGATAATAGAGATGTGGATTTGTAGAAGAATACCTGATGATAATTTATCGTGCTATACCATATAGTTTGATATTATTTGTAGGCTTTTATTTATTTTAGATTAATCACTTGACAGGTTATTTGTAAATATCAGCTCTTATCATCTACACAGTTGCTAATTATTTACATTTCTCATCACGCATAACCGTGAAACTTTATTATAATTTTTTTCTTTTATGATAGTGCAATTTTTTTTATATTCGCCAAATTTGAACTGTCCATTAATTATACAGACATAGAGAGATAATAGAAAATAGAATTGTGCTAAAAACTTAAAAAATTTAATCAAAAATTTTCTTCAATTAAATGTACACATTTTCTACGTTGATGTATGGGAATATTTTTAAGAGGAGAAAAAAAAAACAGAATAGAGAAGAAACATAGCTAACATGTAACTTTCAATATGAGGAAAATCGATACTCGAGTAGTAATAACAACATCCTGCTAGCCAATTAATGATAATTAATTTATTATCTAGTTTGATAAAGGGGAAGATGTCAAATTCTATTGAATTATATTCCAAGTATTCAAAACGGTTGATAGTAAAATTGAATTATTTTAACCCAAAAATTTTCTCATTTAAAAATGCTACACAATATCTGATAGAAATGAAACAAGATAATTTGAATTCATACAGATGTTTGTTTTATTTTTAACCCATATTCAAGTATCATAAATTGTTATAAAATTCATTCTCGTATAATGTGAATTGTTAGATAAAAATACAATTTACAGTTTTATTTCTTACTTTTTTAAAATTAGCTTTGATAAGATGTAATTTTACCTTGGTCGTTTCTGTTTTTCTTCAAAAGTTTTACTTTAACAATTTGATTAATTAGATTCTTTTATTTTTGTTAATTTGCATAATGTAAAGAACATCTTTTGTTAAGAAACTGTTTTGAAGTCTTTCATGTAAAAAATACAACAACGATTACTTTATATGAATAGTAAGAAATATAGAAATTAGAAATAATGTTGATGTATTTGATTTTTTAATGAAATTCTATCAAAATTTCAATCTATAGGGCAATTAAATGTTACGGTTGCTTAATTTTATCAAATCGAATTACCTAAAGATGTTTACCGTTACAAAGGGAATTTTAGATGAGAACTTTCTAAAAGCCCTTTTTCTTTTATGAATAAAACTAAGATATTTGACACAATTTCCATGTAGCTCTTATACAGCAAATGTTCTTAAAACACATACCGCCTGTTTCAATGAAATGCTTTTAACTTTTATAGCAACACATAGTATTTGTCGACCGTTTTGAAAACTATTTCAAGGATTTTTAGGAAATTTCCTGAAGATTATTTAAACCATTTAGCTCATCGAAAAGTTGGTCAAAAAATGACACGAAGATTTTTCATTTTACAAATCGCTCAGCAAATAACATGTTTTCATAAGAGTTAAGATCATTATTTAGGTGAAACATGCGGTATAGTTTGTTAATAAAGACGTTCCACATCCTTACCCTAGTCTTTGATATTTAAATTTTCGGCGTATCCAATTAGAATTAGTGGTTAAAAATAATTTATGAGCTATAATCTGGGTAATAACCATTTTCCATCATAACAATACCCAATGGAATATTTAATAATAGTTAATAATACTCGAATACTCCATCCTCGCCATAACTAACAAGAAATATAACTGAAAGTGACTTACTTATCGCATTGAATATAATGAATTGTGGCTTAATTTGAAACCATTCATGAGTTGTTTATAATTTAATAAGACACTAACATAAGAAACGCAATTTATAATAAATTTTCTAGAGAACTAACAATGAAACTGTCTACTTATCGTTTCTCATTATTACAGTTTCTTATCATGAAAATATTAATTACATCTCTTTGATATTGTAATTGTGATCAATCCGAACAAGATTGAAAGGATGAATTTGATGACTTGGATAGTTAGTTGGTTGATCTTATCGGAAAAATGTCTAGCGTGCGAATCACAACGGGATCGTTTCTTCACATACACAAAAGACAAATTGTTGGCTAGTAGAGAATGTTAACCGATACGTGAACTCCATGTCGTCTTCTTTAATCGTCTATCGTTAGTACATTTATCTATAGGTACTAGAAAATATCGTAAACATCCAGAGCTTTGATTATATTTAATAATGTTTATATTTGATTGTATTTAATAAATTACCCCTAGAGCATATTGAGATAAGGATTTTGTTTGTTCTGATTGTCAGTTAAACTCACCCCTAAACATCAAAAATTCAGCATTCACGTTGCGAATTAGACGAACAAGACGGAATTGTGATTTATAGGTACACAAAGTTGACCTAGTTTTTTAAGCTTTTACAACTGCAAAATTAACAAGCACGTTTCATAATATATGATTTATCGTATTTTATAATCGAATAACATTACGACTATAGATATTTGGCAAAGAATTATCGAATTGTTTAAGGGTTGCAATTAGAATTTCAAAGAAGTCTATCAAAGGGCGTTTAATTAGGAATGTTTCCAGTGAGAAGATTCGTGTCACGTTATATTACCAATCCTTACTAAATGAAGCATCCTGTATCAGCAAAACATCTATTAATCAGTGTTCGTAAATAAGAAAACATGTATTTCATAGTTTCAGTCATTACAATACTGAAAATTTCGTAATTTGTTTGTCAGGTTTTTCAATAGTTAGTTTTACAGCAATTTAAATTAAATATCTTAAGAAATTTTAATGTTTAATTGTATTAATTTATTCACTAATGGGTTACAATTGGTTCGTCCTATTTTCTTAAGTTTATTCCTTTAAAATCGGGGTTAAATAAAATATTGATCGTCTACTTTGAGTTTGTGTGTGTCTATATGCCTCAGGTCGTTAGTAAGTCGTTCACCCTTTTTGATATCTAGGTAGTTTAATATCATAGCAAATCTATAAATAGATTAATAACAATAGTTTCAATCAATTTTTCTTGTTTGCTATTATTAAATTCGTTTGAAGAAATAATTTTTCCAATTAATCAACATCGAAATTCATTGGAATAGCTACTAATATATTTTTTAGGTTTTTCTCTAGTTAGTTAAACTCACTGAAACGTACAGTGAAACACTGATTTGTTACGATTAAAAGGAAACAGGCACAAATCCTCGAATTTTACGATCTTCCTCTTCAATAGTAGTGGATATTGGCGAAATTTATGTTGTGTGAATGAAACTTAAACGAAAATTGAAAATTACCAACTGTCCTAGCTATATTTTTATCGATTTCAAGATAAACATGATAAACATAAAAGGAAAAAGTTACGCCTAGAGGAAAAATTAAAAGAGGTACTCTTAATTTTAGAAGATAAGAGCAGAACCTTGACGTTAGTTTTTTATATTTAAATATAATAGAAAGATAAGAATAAACTTGAAATTTCTACTAGAAATCTGCTCTTTTTCCATTTCAAAGTAAGAGCAAGATAATTAATCAAAGGTATTATTGTAAAGACGATCTGGAATTACAGTCAATATACCACCATCTATCACTGGCATATTACCGTACTTTTGTTTGCTTTGGAAACGTTAGAATTTTACACAATTGTGAATTTATCGTTCGTTTTTTGTGTGTCTCCATATTTTCTACATTAAACAATCGCTCAACTTTTTTTCTTCCTTCCACAAAATAATCAAAATCATTAATCCTGTGTTTCATTTTGCTACCACTAAACAGATATCTACAACGGAAAAATCTCTCTCTAACTCTCTCTATCTACGTTAATTGAATTCCAACATACTTAAGGGTAGTTGTTGTTGTTTTTTTGCTCCTTCAATTCCTTGCCTGCTTCATTTCGTGTTTCATTGTAAAGCACAAGACTTTGATTAATTGTCGTCAATCTATTGAATTTCCGACAATCTTGAAAAAGATTAACAACAGATAATTCAATATGTAGGAAGTACCCATTGTATTGTGTTTAAAGTAAAGAGAAATGAGACGAACTTTTTCGGGCATATTAAAATCATTAATTTCTGTATAAAATTTTTACAAAGTATTATCGAGTTTAAATTTGCTTATTAAAATATCAATCATTTTATAATCAAATTAAAAGTTATAATTTCGAATAAATTAACTAAAATTGTAGAATTAATAATTTTCTATTGGTTTTCAGTTTTCAGAATGGACGGATCATGACAAAGGCGAACCGGACATGGGTAAGTTTAGATTTATTTCCAGTCAATACACGTCACTTATATATCATTGAAGTACTCCATACATAGATAAACTTTGAATTCAACCCCTACACTTGGTTTTAATGTAACTGATCTATAAATTTAACTCGAATCCGACCACAATTCTAGATTCTAACCTTTTGACGAGTTACCAGTTTTAAATTGTGGAACTACTGAAATTGACACTTTTAAAATTTTATTAACAGTAGAAAATAACGCAATTACTATTTTATAAAAGAACTAAAAGTATCCCTTATTTCTTGTTAGAGTAAAATGTCTCAAAACTCGGGGTAAAAGTTAAAATTTCATTTTCAACTTTCTAATGTGGCCAAAATTGACGTTTTAGGATAAGAACTTTTGACTTTTGATCCATTAATTGAGAATTTAGCTCAAAAGTCCTCGAAAAATGCCAAGTTTTCTCGATACTTTGAAGCAATTTCAGTCTAAACTCGAAAATCCTAAAAAATGACGAATGTTTGTCTAATTCGTTCCTGTTCCTGCCAAAGACTATCTTTAAAATAAAATCCATATCTTATCTTATTTGAAACTGGAGTAGCTTTTCTCGTAGATGAAATTTAATACCCAAAAGTAACTAACAGAAAAGATAAGGATTGCTTATATTAGAGTGATATTAGTTAAGTTTTTACTACAGAACGCGATGTTCTTTTAAAATTTAGCATATGTTGTGATTTTTTTTTGAGTTTTTGGTGTAGCCAAATATGTCTGAAACGTTTTCATATTAAATTCTAGAGCAATTTAAAGCGTATATTATTAAATATTCTGTTCTGTTTTCTACGCTTAAAAAGGAAATACTTTGAAATTTTTAACAATTTTCTCCCCTAAAGTTATATGTATACACAGGAAAGAAAATTAGGTGTGTCATATTAACTATAAAGAATGTGAACATTTCAACGTTTTTCACGCTGTTCATTTTTAACAAAATAAAATCGTCTTTTAACATTTTATTTTTTATCGAAAAATGATCGTTTATCATCTCTAATATCATCCACAGTTAAACAAAGAGGGTTGATTTGTAAGAACTCTACAATTTATTATTTCCAACTTATAATAATAAATCGTTCTAGTGTTCGATTTTAGTATTTCTTTGAAAATCAATCAATCCTATTGGAGAAATTGGAAAAGTTTATATTTTGTCATAAAATTAAAATTTCAAAAAGGAAATTACAATTCGTTTAAAAATCTTCAAAAAAATTTTATGCATATACATCAATCATGTTAATGGAAAAACTTGAACATAAACTTTTACAAAAATCGAACATTTCAGGATTATAGAATGTTTCATTTAAGATTGCCGTTAAAAATAGAATACAACTTCTATTTTCTTAAAGATAATCTCCATGATTTTCATCTATTTTCATAACTGTAATTGATTAAAATATTGTTTTATTTCGATTCAGTCAATTTTCTACTACATTTAATTTGAAAGGATCGTAACAAAATGGTAATTAAAAAAAATAGTACTACCAATTTTAACAAGTTAAATTTTATTATTATAAATTTGCTGAAAAGAATGCGGTGTATTATTTCTCATATTGATAGAAGAACATAAAATAGAAACACTTTCAAGAGTTGCATCAATTACTTTTATGTTACGTCTGAGGATATAAATTTTAACAACTTTAAAATACTAAAAATAACAAATTTACTTTGAAAACGTTTATTTATTTACTTATTAAATTTAATTGAAATGAAATGAAATAATAATTAACGCTTTAAATAATTAACAAACTGAATTTCTATTTGTTTATTAGATTTTAGAACAATTACAGAATCTCTATAAATTATTAGAGAATAAAATAATTCCAAACTTTAGTCAATTAGCTTATATTCAAATAATTAGAAATTGAGCACACAATCAGTTAATTGTTGGAAGAATTTACGAAATTCTTTCTCCAAGAATCCTCTTGATACAAAATATTCAGAGGATTCATCGATTTAACCATAAAGTCAGTAGTAAAAACGCTTTATTCGACAGTATTTATGATATTTTAAAGTCAAATTCGTTGAAGGAAACGTGCAGTATAACAATGTTGGAAAAACAACAAATACAGATACTCTATAAGACAGGAGGAATGGTAAATATTATTCTTGTATTGTAGTTTGATGAAAGCGGAAAGTTTAAATACAACTTTATTTCTATAAACTAAAATAATAGTTTTATCAATAAAAGAATTTTAAATTGATATTACAATCGAACATTAATCGAACTTTTAATAAAAATTTAGAGAGACATTGACCCCTCTGAAGAGAGATCTAAAAGAATTCTTGAAAGAATAAATTAGAATAATTCGTATTCCCTTTGGGGTTTTATATAGAGGGAATTTAGTAAAAAAATATTGAGATTACAAATGTTTCCACGTTATATTAAGCTATTTGTTACTCGACAAGCTACTTAAAATTAGTTTGTTTAAGCTGAAGTTGAAACTTTGGGACAGAATTTATATTATAAACTTTAGCTTCACTTAAATCATCAGTTTCTTTCATAAATTTTGTGAAATTTAGAAACTTCTAGTCGATTTCTATATTTCTAATTTTGTTGTGTAGGCAACTTTAGTTACAATTTCTAAGCTAGATTTTTATCCTAAATGGTTAATTTTTAATGAATTTGGAAAGTAAGATATGAAAATTTGAATATTTGGTAATTTCAATCAAGTTTCAAAAATTAATACAAATTATCCTGGTATTTTCTTCTGCGATATTATTTTGCAACAAAAACAGTAGGTTTATTTAATTTTAGTCGATTTTGATGCCATAAATTTTTATCGAAGCTTACAAAAGTTGTTATAGCTTCGTTGAATTTATAACCCAAAAAAAAAATCGTTTCACTATTTTGAATTTATTAACAATAACTAGAAAGCTAGACGGGAAATATTAAATTTTCCTTTTTTTTCTCTCTTGTTATTCGATCTTAATCTGGTTTATATCTTAATTTACCATAAAAGCTATACGATATTTTATCATCGAATAAAAGATGGAATAAAAATAACGGAAAAGGACACCAACATACTGTGATAATGAGACAAAATCATCTGTTAGATTATCATCAATTAAGACGCAATTTTTATGTGTATGTGTGCCAATTATCCAATTCGAAAGAATCATTTAATTATAGCACAATTAATAAAAATCCTTGACTATTGTTAACTGGCAAAGAAAAATAACTTTTATTACAAAATAAGATATATCACAAAATCAAATATTTATACAAATAAACAACAATTATAATTAATTCTTTAAACCCCAGGCATTGACAATGAAATTCGATATGATACTTTTTGTATTTTTGAACAACTTGTCACCTTCGGATTGTTGTTTTTTCGCTGGTAATGCCACTACAGTAACACAAAATTCTTGGGCAACATTATTTGTATCACGTTTACGACGATTTGTTATTGTCGTTGTTATCGGTTCTGGAGTTGTTGTAATTGGATATTTTGTGCTCACTGTTGGGGTTGTTGTTATCGGATATTGGGTACTTGTTGTTGTACCATTTGTTGTTGTATTATTAGTATTGGTACCATTAATAATGATTGTGTTATTGATGTAGGTGATATTTCCAAAAACTTTAGCCGTTGTTACACAAGGAATATTAACAACTGTCGTATTTGTTGTTGTATCTTTACAACCATCAATTGTTTTATTAATACATGGTACTGTACTACGTACACAATTCACTTGTCTATTATCTGTACATGGTTGTGTATGTGTTGCACTAACAACACACATTAAAGTACCTTCAGATGTACATAATGATGTTGTATTACTAGGGCATACAGTATTACTATCACCAACACAACCAACAATTGAATTTGGTTGTATAATTTGTTCTTTTGGTACTTGATCTCGATTATGATAATAATGGACAACTGTATAATGATCATAACGTGGCCGATAACCATCATAGAATGAATAATGTGAATAGGTTGGTGTTGTTAATTTGGCTAAACTATAACCTAAGAAGAAACCTAAAGCACCACTACCAGTATCCGATGATGAATAATGATAATATGACGGCGTATAATAATAACCAGGATAATGATAATTTGGCTGTGGTAGACTATAATATCCTGGATAATTGTTAATGATTTTAACCTTCTGTGGTCCATTATAAACTAGAAAAAATACGCAATTAAATTGTGAGTTCGTTGACTTACAATCAGAATTACTTGGTTGTGAAAAACTGCCAGTTCTTGGTGGTCCATAAGGTCCAGGTGGTGGTGGTGGTAGATGTGATGAATGAACATTATTTGTTACAGTTTTTTGATGAATTCCAGTACTGCCTCCTGTTCCCGGATAATGTGTATTCGGTTTTTGATTATTACCACCAGGATAATGGACAGTTGTTACTGGTTTTTGATTCGTTCCAGGATAATGGACAGATGATACCGGTTTTTGATTCGTTCCAGGATAATGAGTTTGAGTATTTGGTGGTGGATGTGGTGGACCTTTAAAATACATCATTTTCTATTTTAATTAAATCAATTAATTTATTAATTTAGTAGATTTTTACCTGCTGGTTTTGGGACATTCCAACCGATCGGTTTTGTATTTGTCGCCGGTGGTCCATGTGGTGCAGCTTGATTTGTTTGAGATATGCTAGTTTTTGGTTGTGTTACTGATGGGTGCCAGCCGATATTTGAAGGTGGACTTGGGTGGGAATAAGAGGGACTAGGGTGCGAATAAGAAGGACTAGGGCGCGAATAAGAGGGACTAGGGCGTGAATACGAAGTACTAGGACGTGAGTACGAAGTACTAGGACGAGAATAACTACCACCGCGTGATCTTGATCCTAAAATTCTCCCAATGATTTCAATTTTGCAATAATTGTAAAATTTCTACTTACCGCCACCACCATATCGTCCACCTTCACAGATTCCAATTAAAATACAATAAAACAATAGAAAATATGTACAAAATTTTATTTTATCCATTTTATTAGGTATAGAATTTAATTAAATTCTAAACTACGTGTTAATTTTACAATTAATAAGTAATCTTTTTATAAAATATGACACTATAAGTCAAGGATTTTTATTAACTAGTCTTCATCAACAAATAACAACAAACTGGTTCTTTTACAGATTACTGTTGATTAATACAACGATTTCTAAATAAGAGAGAGACCAAATCATAAGCGATCTTTTTTTCGTATTATTTCTGTGGTAATGACGTGAATCATGTTTGAAAACTATTTCAATGATGATGGTGATAATGATTAATGACGTCATAACGTTATTTCCATTATTCGAAAGAATTGTAGTATGAAATGTAGGAAATTACGTCAATTTTTCTCTCTCTTTTGCACGATTTTAAAATTAATTTATTTCCGAATTGCAACTGATTATCGTATTTTATCGTTCGACAATTCAATTAGAAATTGTTCAAATGAAGATTTCCAAGCTGGCTATAAAATCGAACAGATTTACTAGCGAATAATTCTATAAAATAAACTTTCAATTAAAATAAATGATAGATTTATTGTTACAAATTAATTTTTTAACTAAAATAAGCATGCTAAAATGGAATTTTTTATAGTACAGTGGGATTCGTGATTTAAGTTTGTACATCCACACAAATATTCTAACAAAGAAAGATGAAGGCAAGAAATAGATTAAATTATCTCGCTCTCTCTTTCGCTCTGATTTATATCAATGACAGTGAAACTCGAGGAGGAAGTGTACCTATCAGATTAGATGGAACACAGTGTATAAAAACCAATAAAATACCCTCTCAACTGATTTGAACAAACATTAGAGAACTTTGATATAAATAGAGGTCCATCGTAAACTTTGACCCCATAAGTTTCAAAGACTTCTTCCCTCAATTGGAATCGTATTTAATGTCGGTTGTTTGTATTTTTTATTATTTATTTAGCGAACCTATAAAGGAAGCGAAACATTTCATTGTATCTTCAAATTTAGTTTTTATATATTTATTCTCAATTCGTAGTTTTATATTTACATCACGTTTTACTACACGCTTCCTTTCAAGGATATCAATCAATTCGGTAAAATTATTAGGGGTAGTTAGTAATTGATAAAATCTGTAAGGTAGTTGTGAATTTGATTGAGATCAGTTACTGAATTCAAATAAGTTAGTATTAGAGGCGTTATAATAAGTTAGATACGGTTTATTTGCTCTTTTCAAGTAGAATTTTCGAGTTGTATACATCATTTTTGAATTTAGTTTTTACGTATTAAGGATATAAAATTAAACAATAAATTTATCAAATTGTTAACGATTTTATTATTAATTAATAATAGAAATTTCGATTAATTTTTAACAATAATAGGATCAATAATAGCAACTAAACAATACTTTCGGTTCTCTTCATCTAACGCAGGTACTAAAATATAGGAATTACCAACACGATTTATTGTCATACCATTTTTATCAATGAATGGATCAACAATTATTATTGTTGATAAACATGGTAATTGAATATTTTCTAAATAATTATTCTTATCATTATTATTATTATTAGTGTTATTACAATTTAATGTATCAATACATGGTATAATTGTATTGATACAATTTTTATTAATAATGTCGAGACATTTTGTTGTATATTTAATTAATGAAATACAATAAATTGTACCGTTTGTTAAACAGATAGGTTCGCTATTTTCTAAACATAAATATTGAATACTTGAGTGACATTTCCATATATCCATTAATAAAACAAATTCTCGATTATTATTAATCGATTTACTATTGTTATAAAAATAATAAACACGGTCATAGAAATGATCGTGATCATTAATTAAATTTAAACCATAACGAAAATAATAATCCAATGAATTTGTATTATTATTTAATTGATAATTTTGATAATAATTGATTTTCGGTTGTTGAAATTCCCCATGGATCCAATGTTGATTTGTTAATTGTTGTGTTTTATAAATACCACCAAAATAGCCTTTAATAAATATTGGTGGTTTTAATGGTTTCGTACGTTTCTTCGCAATTATTGATGAATTCAAATGATTTCGATACGACTTACTTTTACAAGAAATCCCATCCGGCACTAAAATAATAAAATTTATCATAATAATTGAACAAATCAATAAATATGGTGCATGTGTTTTCTTCATGTTTATATCAACAACTGGATTGTAATTAATTCTAAACCAATGTCGGTTATTATGACAAATAAATAATAATGATAGTAATAATAATTTGTCATTAATAAATACAAGTTAACTAAATAGTTGAAAAAAAAAACATTTATTATAAAATTCATGAAATTCTAGAAATTTATAGGATTAAATAACATAAATCAGAGGTCAAACTTATCTGTTATTAATAAAAATATTCTTATCTTTTAATAAGAATTCACTTTTGAATAAATAAAAATACAGTCCTTTCATTTGTAGAACTACATCGATGGGACTAGCATAGATTACTCAATAACCAATAATGTTGTCTGGCGCAATATTTGAATTATTATTGTTATTTTTCAAATAAATTGGAAAAACAATCCTCTACTTATTTTCTTATTCTATAACTAATAGAGTATAATATAGAATTTAAGACAGATAGATTTATTTAGAAAATAACAGTAGAAGAAGATAAGAAAAATGACTTACTCAATTCATTAAGTTGATTGAAATAAAATTAGTATCAGTTACTGGGGTCGAAGGTATCTATTATCAATCAAAACAAGTCTGTCAGATTTACTAAGAATTAGTTAAATTGAGATGAATTTACACGAAATAATTTTGTTTACGCACCAATAATCAAATTTTATTTCATCTCTCTAATTTATAAAAAAAAATGAATTATTAATTTTGAGACTAATATCGTTTTTTAAGAGGTGTGTTTTCGATGTTTTCTGCCGAAATTGCCTTTATTATACATTTGTAATTTATTCATTGGAAAATCCGCTACACATTTATCTAAACAAATATATTTAGCTGTTGCTGTAGTTATGAAAATGTTTCGATGAAATTCTAAATTTCGAAATACAATTAATCTTTCCTGTTTTGTGAGTGTGTTGAATTTATATTGCTCAGTTTTCGGTTTCATTATAGGCAAACAATTTAGCACAGATGGCTAAGAACGTATTGTCTAAATAAAATTTTGAAACTAAGAATTATGCATAACAATAGAATGATATATCAAAATGAAAACAATAGAAGGTAGAAGATGATAATGGAAAATATAAAGAGGAACGTATCTAAAAAGACGTATTATTATATGATGGAAATCATCCCTTTCTCTAACTTATTTTGATGAATAAAATAAATTAGAAATTTGTTCAAAATTGGTTTATTTAGGGAGATCTGCTGCCTTTTCCTGAAAATTATTTGATTTTTGCCTTTGGCTTAAACTTGCACCTTTATTTTATTTATAACGAACAGATAGAATGCCAATTCCCGTGAGGTTTTAAACAAAACATCCTTTAAAAGCACATAAATTCCCTTTATTTCCAACGTTTTTAAGCAACTCATTCGTTTTTTTTTTATCAATTTTATAAATAGTTGGAATATCTAACTTTCAAACAATCTTCTCTACTATCAAATTCATTAATTAAAGTTCAACTAATCCATGCGAGCTTGGTTGAAATTTCTTTCGAGCTTATTGATAGAAGAAAAGATTCAGTCCTCTCTTGTTTCCAACATAAAATTCAATTTCGTTTTTTTATTGTTGTACTTATTTTAAGCGTTTAAGCTGTCAAACAGACTACCATTTTGCCAATCTTCTCTTCAAACAATAAACATGTCAACAGCAAAATTGATAAAAGATCCGCAAATTTAGGGCTCGTTCAATATTCTTTTCAATAATGTAGATTGGTGGCTAAATTCTCTCACATATCTAAACACCCATTGAAATTGAATGGAGTTTATTAACCACGAATGCATTTCATGTTTGAGAATCTTGTTCTATGACTAACAACACACCGAAAATAGATTCTGTAGAAGAACATACAGACACTGTAATGGGTCGGTTTTAATCGTTAAATTATAACTTGAATTTATGACGGGGAAACGACTATCTTTTATATACACCACATTGATTCTTTTATTATACAACTTCCTTATTCATTGATTGCGATTCCGCAAGTTGGAAACTTGCTTTTTTCCCTTTAATATCCAAAAACTAATGTGATATTTTACTGAATTTTCCGCAAAATCTAGCTAGAATATAGTGAAAATTTACTAATAAAAAAAAAGTAATAAAACAATGAAAATTGAGAATGTAGGTGTGATTTTATTATTGTTTCATAGCAGGATCATTAATTGAAACTAACATTGTTGTTATTACAATTTCATTGATAGTAACAATTGATATTTGATCAATACTAATAAAGTGTTGGCATGTTTAAATAAATAAAACTAATGATGAATAGTGTTTTTATTATTACTATCAGTTAATCGATAGAATCTGAAGGGAATTTCAAAGTTACACTTGCAATATTTTTGAATTTTTGTTTATTATTACAGTTTTATAAATATTTTAAACATACAAACAGGATACGATCTCCTTCTCGCCTTATAACGAATCCAACCATTTCAATATTTTCAGTTTGAAAATGTTTCTCATGAAACATACTGTCTGTTTCAATCATTTAAAAAGCACGTGTGTAATTTAGTGAAAATTTAACTAAAGGGTTGTGGGGAGCAAAAAAAATCAAATTTTAATGGAAAATGATGATATTAAAGAGGATTTGATAGAATGTTTTGGTGTATTGAGAACCGTAAGTTTCTATTTCTAAATTGAAATTCGCAATGTTTATTCTTTCGCAAAAATTTCACGGAGTCTATTTTTAGAAATTATAAAAATTCACGTCTCAAATCAAATTGTAAGAAACATCGAAAATATTGAAATGTGTGTTATAATAAATCAAAATATTTGAAAATGTTTCGTTTAATATTAACTTGATTAGAAAATGTTCATTTCTTTTATAAATTTCCAAATCTTTATTGAAATTGTTTAATTTAAATTTAAGTATGTACATTAATTTAACGTCTGTTTTCTTTCTATTTTGGTAGAAAGTCCGGGCGAAGATGAGGAAGAAAAAGGATCTGGTCTAACATTGATGGGAAAATTAGGAACAACCGACACCTGTATAGATATGCCACGTAATGATAACATGACAACTACAACATGTCTTCTAGAGAAACCGATGATCGATAAGAAAGTTAAGGTAAATTTCTACAATTATTTGCTATCCAATCAATAGAAATTTGGTGAGAAATTACCACCTACACGGTTCAATGTTGAAGGTTTTTTTCTCTACCATTCCCCTCCGGAAATCGCCATATGGTGGATTTCAGAGCAATTCTTTTACCCAATAAAGATGTAGCTTTTTGAGAGTTTCTTTTACAATACTTTCTTATTAAACGATAAAATTATTAAATCAACCAACAAAAGCAACTCAAACTCGTTTGTTGTGGCCTGAAATTGTTGTAGAAAATGTTCCACTTGAAATTCGTTCTCATTTTGTGTATAGAATTCTGACCGACTGAATTCTACGAAAATCCCCCTAAGGTCTCATTTAACAGATAACGATTTGAGATGATCTCGTTCAAAGTTTCTATAGAAGTATCTTTATCAATTTCATTCCTATTTGTAATGTTTGGTTTGTTGTGTTTTAGATCATTGCCGGTACTATATCGAAGTTTAATTAGTCTTCTACTATCAAACGTTCAATGATTGATTGTTAATTTATTTTGAAATACTACAACAATTCAGATTGAAGCTTGTACTTCATTACAGATAAAATCTCTTCCATATCGACAAGAATCAGATTGACTTGTATGGTTTCAATTTAAATGGAAATTGTTGCAATTTTAAAAAGCGGAAGAGTTTCTTTTTTTTTCTAGTTTTACAATTGTTGATAATACACCCAAACTAATCTTCCGGCGATCTAATTAAAGCCCATTTCTACGGTAACTGAATAGTGAAACATCGTTCAATTTAGATAACGTTGGTAATGTTGAAGGTGAATTTGCATGTTTAATTGAGCAAGTCTAGAAGAACTTTAAAAAAAATCCACCAACAAAATCAATTATTTTAAACCACTTTATTCAGTATTGCATGTCATTTGGTATAAAATATCATTAATATTATTTCGATAGAATGGAAAATTCTCGATGGATCTATGATTTGGGGACAATTTCGTGTCGTTCCATTGCAATACACTTGAGGATTTTTACGTAAAGCACTACGAATTTCTAATTTAATTTGATTAAAAATTCGAATTTAGAAATTTATATACTTAGAATTTGTCCGGCGCATCCGCCAAATTCACGCAAAAGCGATCAAGTTTAGTTGCTTCTAGTGGAAGTTGGTAATAATTTTCCTATCTTCAAATTTTTATTAACTTTTATAGCTACAGCTCACTGTTATTAATTGTTAATAAATGACAAATTGTTCTATTGTCGATTATTTTGTTATTGTATTATCATTATTAACGTTGATTGATTTTCACTTTTTTTTATTTCGTTGATATGTCGATATGTGTAGAGAATTGAAAGAAAAAAACCGATGTGTTTACATTTATGATTCATCGCATCAATCTAATTAATCAACAAATATGTGATGATAGATCATTTGTAATTTCCGTTTTCTTTATACAAATTTTTTTATTAAAAACAATACAAATATTTACACTCTCTCTAGAATTTTTTTCGCTATTGTTATCATCATCTTTGTCGTTTAATAGAGACACAGCATCCATGGTATGATGGAAGAAGAGAATGTAATACGGCCACATCAGGAAATAGCGCAATTATCTTTAGAAGAGAAAAAGTTCCTTTTAGCAGTTGAACGTGGCGATGTTGCATCAACTAGACGGTAAGTTTTTCCGAAATAGATTACCACTTATTGTTAGATTCGTAAATAAAATAGATTTAGTTCATTTTAAAGTCGGTACTTTTGTTAAAATATTGCGCTTTTAATACTACAGTTTAGAGAATTTTTAGTTTTCTTTATTCACAATTCTTTGAATAAGAAATCTACATTCAAGATGAACCAAGATAATCCTATAATATAAAGTCAAATAATACAATAGAGTTCATTTATTTTCCTGTAAGACACGATGTTGAGAATTCGTGTCATGTACAATTTATTTTTCAGTGTACCGTTTCACATTAAAGTCTTCAATGAATGATAATTAGAATCAAAATCTCAATTTTTCTGATGTAAATTTGTTACACTATTAGATTTGATAAAAGAAATAGAAGTTGTGTGATAAATTTTAGAGTTTCTGCAGTCACATCAATTGGATTCTTATCAAAAATCAGTAGTTGCAATATTTCAGACTTGTTTACAAATACGATAACGAGGAAATTCTAAAGCCTATTGGAAATAATAATAAAGTTGTAGTTGTTAAGGTGACATATGATAAATTATCTAGAAATTCCTGTCATCACATTATTTCTGTAATTGTACACCGTTAACAATGACAACACAACGAGGAAGAAAAAAAAAACACCCTTTAGTGTCATATTCCGTTTCCTGTAGCTGTTTGTTTGCGTCACAAGATTAGTTTTAGCTTTCTTTCTATCTTTCATCTATTATACCGTATTTGTTGTCCGTTGATCGAACTTTCTACGTATCTAAATATTGAAATACAATAACGATATTCAAATAAAAGATGAGTTCTCGTTGGTTTGTTATATTAGAATAGAATTTGTACGTTTATTATCAAATTTGATATTTCTAGAATGCTCCAAAAAGCGGAAGAAACCGGCAACATCAATATAAATTGTGTTGATCCATTAGGCCGTAGTGCATTACTTATGGCAATTGACAACGAAAATTTAGAAATGGTTGAATTACTGATTGAACATAAAGTCGAAACGAAAGATGCTCTATTGCATGCAATCTCAGAAGAATTCGTTGAAGCCGTTGAAGTATTATTGGATCATGAAGAGACGATACATAAACCTGGAGAACCGCATGTAATTTTTACGATCTTATCCAAAGAAATTCGTGTTTTTTTTTTTTAATTAAATCATTTTATAGAGTTGGGAAGCTTTACCACCGGACACGGCAACATTCACGCCTGATATTACACCGTTAATATTATCAGCACACCGGGATAATTACGAGATTATTAAGATATTGTTGGATCGTGGTGCTACATTGCCTATGCCTCACGACGTCAGGTATTGTGTGCCTAAATTAAAAGTTATTTAAAGCTAATAATAGAATAATCTACAATTCAAATTAATTGATAACAACAAACAAATGAATGTATTTATAAAACCCCAATTATCAAGTCCTTCATCAAAATTAATATTATCTAGTTGGTAATAAATTTAATTTACAAAATTCTATAATAAAATTGATGTCAACGATTCTAAAATTAAGGAAATAATCAAAAATTCAAACATTACGATACGAATTGAATTAATTTCCATAAAAAATTATTGTAGATAAACTAACTTTGTATATCAGCGGGCTACGTTTTGAATATTTGCCAATCTCTGAATAGTCAAAGATTAGGATTATTTTCCATTAATAATTAGAGAATAAAATCGATTTTCTCAACCCTATTGAAAACGTCAATCCGAATTTCATTTAATTTCCAATTTCGTAATTCAATGATGATATTTCGTAAGCTTTAATTATAATTTTCATGCGTTAACCGATTTCAATTGAGATTAATTATTTTAATCAATACTCTTGTTGTTTTAAGGGATAAATTTTCAAGAGAATTCCCCTAGATCGATGCGAATAATTGTTTGTGACATTCAAAATTGCCTAAATTAGAATAATAATAGAGAGAATTTGTTTAAATTTGGATAGAATACAAAAATCGATAGTTTTATTACAATTCTCTATTTGTCTGGCGCATCCACCAAAATTATACAACATTCATTATCAATTAAAATAAATGCAATTATAAACAAATCCTGATCGGAATATTGTCACATGGTGTGATTTTTCATTAGGGTTGCTTAAAATGATTTTTATTAAATTCACGAGATAAATCAATAATTCAAGTATTTGAGTCATTTCAAAGTGAGCATTTTAATCTTTGTATTATCGATTCTATGATAAGTCATGATGCTTACAATTTTTGATTTTTATTCCTATCTAAGCTTTTTTTATTTTTGTATTTCTATTGCGTTCTATTTTTTTGTTGTTATCGGCGACTCTAAACGTCTATTTCGTACACCTGTGTTCGTATAAATTAAAAAAAAATCCTTTGTGTTGAAAAGTTTAAAAACAGTCTGGAAATCCAAATTGTTGACAATTATTAACAAAATGATAAAGATATGAAGATATCAAATAAATAACGCATTAAGCATAAAATAAATGCTAATTTTATTATAACAATACCTGATTTTTCTAACTCATTTAATTTAAAATTGTTTTGTCATTACTAATCATTATTTATCAAAGGAAAATAATGATAATAATAATAATTATTATTAAAGGAAAACAAGTAAAGCCATTTCATTATTTGATTTTTTTTTTAGAGTAATTCCAAACTCTTCTACTCAAGTATAGTTTAAAGACCTCAAATCTACTAAAATTTTTCCTTATTTCTCAATTACTGGTTATGTAGTATTATAATTTTTCAAAAAAATTTCCTCTTTATTTCTTTGTATTCTTTTCAAACTAAAATAACTACAGATGCGGCTGTGATGAATGTGTCACCTCACGTATGGAAGACTCCCTAAGGCATTCCAGAAGCCGTATAAACGCCTATCGGGCATTAGCATCTCCATCTTTAATAGCACTTTCATCGAAAGATCCAATACTAACAGCATTTGAATTGTCATGGGAATTGCGCAGGTGAGACACAAGAAAATGTTTGACTCAAATAAAAATTGTTGTTTTTTTTTTTTTTTTAAATTGATGTTGATATAGATTAAGTTTCTTGGAGCACGAATTTAAGAGTGAATATCAAGAATTGAGGAAACAATGTCAGGATTTTGCAACGGCACTTTTAGATCATACAAGAAGCTCATACGAATTGGAAGTGTTGTTGAACCATGATCCAACAGGACCGGCTTTCGAGCACGGTGACCGGATGCATCTCAATCGATTGAAATTGGCAATCAAACTACGACAAAAAAAAGTAAGTTATTTTGTTTTATTTTGGAATATTTTTATATTTTAACAGAAAATTGAGGGGAAATAAACACTTGAAAACAAAACAAAAATGAAAAAACAATAGTACTCGAATTTCAGAAACAACAATACAGTTGATCTTTAAACATACAATTATTGTGTGTTTGTATCCATATCGGCAATAAAATAATTTAATGGACTTTAAATCAGAAAAAAGAAAACAAAATCGTGCCCTCCTTTTTTCTCCCTCTTACGTACAATTCGATTTGTATTTAAGATAACAAATTGTTATAAATTTACGCAAATTTCGTTCGAGTTTAGTAAAAAATCAACAATTCCAAAATGTTATTGTGTTTCGTGTTAGTTGTATTGATTACTATATCAACATCGCAACAACAACAACAATATGAAGATGGTAAGTTTTATTATTATTAAATTAATTAATTGTGTATAATTGGTGAATTCATAAAGATGATTTGCGATTATTGGAGACCGGTATCCGGGAATTTTTTGAAACAGAACAACCACCACAATATTTCCTCGATTTAGTGAAAAATTATCAAATGCCACATGCTTTAGAATCAGGAATGCAAAATGTCTATAATCCATTGATCATTTGTGGACTATGCCAAACTGCTATAAGTGTGGTACAATTTAAATTGCATCTAGGAGTATCCCAACAGAGTATGGAAAATTTAATTGTCGAATTGTGTGTTTTATTCGATATTGAAGATCGACGTGTTTGTCGTGGAGCTATTCATGAAAATATTGTAATAATTAATTAAATTATTAATAATTTAATTGAAATTTTATATAAAATTCTAGCCGATATTTTGGTATATTTTCCAAAACAAACCAAATATAACAGGGGATCGATTTTGTGGTATACTTCTACAAAATTACAATTGCCAGAAAGATAACACAGATTGGTCAATTTCAATACCTAATTTCAATTCAACTAGACGATTCAAAGTAAAATTTCTTAATTTGTTAAAATAATTTTTATTATAAACCTACTGGATTTATAGCAGTTAAACTTGACCGAAGATGATCCTTTACATATAATCCATTTATCAGATGCCCATTACGATCCGTTATATTTAACGAATGGGAATGCTGAATGTGGTGAACCGGTTTGTTGCCAAAACGATCAGGAATTACCAATAAACAAACAGGATCAATGCGGTTATTGGACTGATTATCGTAAAGCTGATGCACCATGGAATCTAATCGAAGAAACAATCAGACATGTTAAAACACAACCGTGTGATTTTGCTTATTTTACTGGTGATGTAATCAGTCATCGTGTTTGGGAAACTAGCATCAAAAATAATACAGAAGCAATAAAGAAATTTTTTTTGTATTTACGCGAGAATTTAAATTGTACTGTATATCCGACATTCGGTAATCACGAACCGCATCCATTAAATGTGTAAGTCTTCAATTCAACGATAAAAACAATATAAAATAATCATAAATTCTAGTTGGGCACCTAAAGATATTACTAATAAAAATTTATCAACGCAATGGTTACTTGATTTAGCTGCCGATTTATGGACACCATGGTTAGGTGAAGAGACACGTGAAACAATCCTCAAAGGTGGTTATTATACAGTAACTCCACGAAGAGGTTTCCGTATTATTTCGGTTAATACTAATTTATGTTTTACGAATAATTGGTGGTTGATTTATAATGATACCGATCCATATGATCAATTAAAATGGCTTGTTGATGTTTTACAACAAGCTGAAGAAAATAATGAATCCGTTCATATTCTATCGCATGTACCAAATGGAGAAGATGATTGTTTACATACATGGAGTCGAGAATATTATCGTATAATTCAAAGGTATCAATATACAGTTATGGCAAATTCAATTAACAATATAATTATGAATTAAATTATAGATTTTCACATATAGTTCGAGTACAATTTCAAGGGCATACACATCGTGATGAATTCCATATTTATTATAATAGTTCCGATATGCTTGATGCAGTTAATGTGGCAATTAATGGTGCCTCAATTGTACCCTATAGTGATGCTAATCCCAGTTATAAGATACACATTATAGACCATAATAATTATGTAATATTCTTTTTAAAACATATAGTTGAAATCAACTAAATTCTAACACCAGATACAAGCTTTTTCTAATATTTCAACCATTAATAAGCTTAAGAGAGGAAGTAAACGTTGATTAGAGTGTTACTAGAACCATTCTTCAGCGCCCTACGTTTGCTCTGATCTGTATTGTAATGAAGTAAATTACGTTACAGATTTTCCTTAACCTAAAATGAAGTTTGTTTATTTATTGTATTTTTTGTCTAGACAAATTTCCTTGCCTATTGTTTCAGTAATCTCGATTATTTCCGTCTTTGATAGTTTAAAAAATTAATGAAATCATGATGATAAAGCACTATAATTGATAGTTAAAAACGACGATAAAACTGATAGTTTTATCGTCGAAATTTTTGGTAGATAAAACAGATAACATTATCCTAATTTAGGGTAAATTTTTTTATAATGTAGTACTGGTGTGGAATTTAATGAGACGTTCAATCAATAAAATTAATAATGGTTAACTTAACGATAATTGTTGATTGTAGGTTGTCTTAGATTCAATAGAATGGACATTTAATTTAACTCTGGCAAATGAGGAACCATCAAACCCACCCGATTGGTATCGTTTGTATAGTTTTCGTGAAACATACAATGTAACAAATTTACAACCAGAACAAGTAGCTCAAATACCAGAAAAAATGATTAAAAATCCTGAATTAATCGACGCTTATTTCCGGTGAATTTCAACTTTAAATCTTTATTTATTTATTTACTTATTTATTTATTTATTTTTTTAGTTTCTATTATCGAAACGGTGATAATGGTATTAGTGGTGGGTGTAATAATGAATGTAAAAAGAATCATCTGTGTAGTATTACAACAGCTCGATCAGATGATAATACCCAATGTCTTTATTATACATTTTTATTTGATTTAATAAATTAGTAGTTTAAATAAAATTTGTAATTTATTAATTTAATTTGTTGTATTTTTAGAAATAAAATCGAAAAATTCAATTATCCAATTTAATAAACCTTCATCTAGTTGAGAGAGTGACATGATTTGATGAATTACTGTCCAAATCCAATCGATGATAATTTCCATTCAGAAATATCAATTGCTTTAGAATTTTTTTTAAATAAGCCGAAATTGAGAGATAGAAAATGGGACATGTTAATAATGATAGAAAAATTCGATACCTGAATTACGTTAGGTGGTTATAAACGGCAACAACCCTTAAATGGGCCAACGGTCGACGTACCTTTTTATATAAATAGTTCATGCCTATTATGTATACCTACATAATAATAATAATAATAAATGCATTCATTATAAATCCATAAAAATGCAATTTCCATACAATCAACTCTTTTTAGAGCTAGATAGAATAGGTGCCAACCTAAAATTAGGCTAGAATTAATTATTATTAAAATATGTATATGTATACATAGAAATTTTACAAATTGGTTGTGGAAATTCATTCGAATAGAACATAATTTCCATTATTTTCGTATTAATTAGTGCGACAGAATTTAAACCAAAGATGACATTTTTTAATTATCGCGATTGCAGACTTTCAAATGATAAAATAAACAGTAAATTGTGAAATGGGACATTTTAAAAAGGGGAAGAATCGGACACATTTAACGGGATTTAAAAATAAAACAAGATTTTTTTAATAAAAACTCAATTTAGCGAATTTTAACATTTTACAATGGAATATTTCGTAAAAAATAACTTATTTTGAAATAATAAACATTGTCTCAGTCGAGATTAGAGAACAAAAACGTATCATCAGATTCCATAAAAGAAAAATAAAAGATACGAAATTATCATTATTTACTTGAACGCTAATTAAATATATTGTAAATAAAACAATTGTATATTTTAAATCCATTTAATAATTATAACAATGGTGTTGAAACATTATTTGTTTTCGTTTAAATATTTATTAATAATCGATGCATTTATATTAATTTTATCTACAATAAATCTGATGATTATCATTTGAGCTCACCAACAATGAAAAATGCAATCAAGATTATTTTTTCTCAATACTGTTTTGCTTTCTATAAACCTAGATTTTGACGACGCAAAATTTGATCTAATTGTAAGTACTGTAATCAATTCTAGGTACTTACATAATATTAATATTATTCAAAGTTCGGATTTCGTAAATTTCAAGAGACAATCTTTATCTAAAATGATAATCTAATTGTAAGAGAAAGTTGCTATAATTAGACATCTACTGTAAATTTTAGAGACATTACGGATCTCTACTTTTGTTTCTATTTCCGCACCTTTTGAAGCGAATATTTACCGGAAATTATCGCAGAAATACAAATTCGTTAAAACTTGAAGCTCCGGAGAACGTCTTTTTCGATTCGATAGCCTTAGAAAGAGAATCTCAATGCGTATCTAACGGCGTTTTTGGGAAATTTCAATCGATTGGGTTACAAAGCAAAATTTTGGAACACGTTTTTTTTTTCATATTCCCCGATAATTTAGCAAATATTCTCGATATTTCAAATACCGATACCATAACTCTCATATTGCTTTCAAAGTAGGAACTTGGCAAAGATGTAAATTTAATCGAAACGAATGTGATAGTGCCACTGTCTCATGTCTTTGTTGGTTAAAAAGTCAGATGCAAATTCGCTTTAGTTTCTCGAATCTCGAGAGGAAACGATTTGAAAAAGTTGGAAATTTATTCGTATGAAACTTTAATGTATCAACAAAACCGTACAATAGCTTAATTATTCTAAAATGTACAAACATTTTAGAGAATTGCAGTTTATGCTCCTGTGACTTTGTGCTTAATTATTTGACACCTTATTTTGAATTAGTTAGTGAGTTATATTTGCTTGAATAAAATTTGAATATTGTCTCTAGAATGCAAATTTGCCAATTTAATTTTCAAGTTTAACCGTTGTACATGTTGTATAATTGAAAAGTAAAAGAAAACTAAAGTACACACTTGAATTTTATTTGTTTTCTAATCAAGAAGTTGTATGTAATTTAGTTTTGAAATTTCGCTGAGATTCTACCACTTACTAAGTTATTATCTGCCATTATCAAAAACCACCATCTTTCTCCTATAAAACTCATCGATTGTAATAATTTTAATGGCAAGTGGACTCATTAAAAGTTGTTGAAAATAGTAGAGATCTACTCATATTTGTACAATAACTATAGAAATTTTAACGTGAAATCTCGTCTGATTATTAACATTATTTTTTTGTTGTTTTTTCTAGTTTGTCGCCCATCCTAACGTACAACAATTGTTAGCATCTATTTGGTACGAAGGTCTACCAGGCTTTCGTCGGAAAAATATGGTTTTACAAGCAATGGAAATTGTACGAATCGGTATATTGTTCCCATTCTTTTCAATTGCTTACATTGTTGCACCGCATTCTGTTATTGGACAAACAATGAGGAAACCATTTATTAAATTCATTTGTCATTCAGCTTCATATTTTACATTTTTGTGTAAGTTTACACAAATTTAATTCGATTGTTTTCCATTTTTATTATCAATTATGTAAATTAAAATTCTCTAATAATAATCACAATAATTCTTCTATATATTTTTCTAGTTATGTTGATATTAGCATCACAACGTCAATATTTACAAACGTTGTTTTTCAATGAAGATTCCGCCTATGTTTACACACAACGTGGCGCTAAACCCTCATTAGTTGAATGGATTATACTGGCTTATGTTAGTGGTAAGTCTATATTTTTCTTATATATTAAAATTTAATAAACATCTAAGCTGCTCCATATGCATTCCTAAACAAGTTTTCTTCTATCGATTTTTGCTACCCTATTTGTAATTTCTACAACAAACAAGTTGTTTTCTTGATTTATATGAACGGGAAACAAACCCTACACAATCTTATTTTCTGAATATACAAAATAATCTGATTATTATAAATTGTTACCTCTTTAAAACATCTACAGGTCTAATATGGAGCGAAATAAAACAATTATGGGATGTTGGTTTAGAAGAGTACGTTCGTGATATGTGGAATGTAATCGACTTTATTACAAATTCGTTATATGTAGCAACTGTCGCCTTAAGAATTGTCTCCATTTATCAGGTAAAAAACACCAGATTTCTATTATAAAAAGAAAACATATCTACTTATAATATTTTAAACAATTAGGTTCAACAAAATCCGAATTCGGGTACTGTAAAGCGTGAAAATTGGGATGCATGGGACCCAATGTTGATCTCAGAAGGTTTATTTTCAGCAGCCAATATATTCAGGTAAGATTACTTTAGTAACGTATAGAATCACACCCGGCGCATCCACCAAAATTGTACAATTCTTCCTCGAAAGAACGGAATTTGAATTCGTTAAAAAGTGGATAATTTAATAAGTAATTTCACTAAAAATTCAATCATTGAGCTTCTTACAAAGAGCATTTCAAGGTAGTTTTCCGACAAATTAAGAAAAATAAAAGTTTGCCTTGTACAGTCTCAAACGTAGATTAAAAAAAATTATTTGAACCAAATTTTTCCAGTTTGTAGACGATTCTATGAACTTTCAATTTATTCTATTGTTAAATGGAAAAATTGGCCTATTTTCTTAGGAAAATTTCATGGAAACAGGCTTTGTGTTTATTTAATAATTGATCTTTGTCTGTGTAATTATGAAATTACGAATGTGAAGTTGGTTTGAATAATTTCATTTAATCAACGACAAAGGATTGACGTACAGTAACGTTGATTAGTATTCTAGTCATGCAATTGATTTATTTCCCTACCAACAAAAACCACCACCACGTTCTCTTAGTTGGTTCATTATGGAAAGTTTGTTTGTTTTTTTTTTCGCTCTTTTGCCTCTCGGTTTCGCTTTCACACCGAAAATCAGATTGGCCAATCGATTTCTCTGATGCTCGTTGAATATGTAAAGAAACTGTTCGAGAAATGAACAATTGATGCTTAATTTTATAATAAACGAACTGTACGTTGGTAAAAGCGATTAAATTTGTCTCTAACTTGACAATTTTTAAATGGTTTTCATGTGGTGATGGAAAATTAATTTTGATAGGCAGCCCAGAAAAAGTTGAAATTCAAAATGGTGTTACACCTCACTTAAATTGTTCTAGCTCTTATTATCCAAAGACCAACTTAAAAAATAATTTGTGGATTAATACAAAAGTGAATATCATTTATGCAAAATTTGAACCATGTAGCTCATTGAGAAGCCAGTCAAAAAACGCTCGTTTTATATAATGTTGTGATGTTACTTCCCAAAAAAAACATTCTCCATTGTATTTGAGAATAATCACGCCATTTTGTGTGTGTAATCCGTTTGCCTAAACCGAAATATCGCCAGAAACGATCATTTTTTAACCAACTTCTCAATGAGCTACAAAATTCCAAATTGCTAAATTGATCTCTAGAGTATTTCTTATAAATTCTCCACAACTTTTTGCTAAGCTACAAGGTTCAAATTTGTTAAAATGAGTCATTAGAAATTCTTAAAATATTTTCCAAATTGCTCGTTAATTTCTTCGTTTGCATTAAGAGCGAGACTTTTTTAGGTAAAACAGGCGATATATATCCTAATATATCTTCATTTATTTTCTTTTTTTTTTCAGTTCATTGAAATTAGTGTACATATTCTCGGTAAATCCGCATCTGGGACCATTACAAGTATCACTATCACGAATGGTAATGGATATAATGAAATTCTTCTTCCTTTACGTTTTGGTTTTATTCGCTTTCTCTTGTGGTAAATATTTGTGTTTTTTTTATATTGAATTTAAATAAAATATTAACCAACAATGAATTAAATTCTAGGATTAAATCAATTGTTATGGTATTATGCTGAGGCTGAACGTCAAAAGTGTCCAACTGAAGTTGATCCCCGGTACGCTAAAGCTAATCTGACTGAAACCGATTCGAATGCTTGCACGATATGGAGGCGATTTTCAAAGTAAATATTCAACAATAAATAAAAAATTATAATTAATTTGTTTTATTTTTTATTTCATATAGTTTATTTGAGACAAGTCAAACTCTATTTTGGGCCGTTTTCGGATTAGTTGATTTAGAAAGTTTCGAACTGAACGAAATCAAAATCTTCACAAGATTCTGGGGGATGTTGATGTTTGGCACATATTCCGTTATTAATATTGTTGTTTTATTGAATTTATTAATAGCAATGATGAATCATTCGTATCAGTTGATTTCGGTAAGATTCAATTTTTAATTCGTCTATTTTGTTTTGAATTATTACGATATTTTGTAATAGGAACGTGCCGATGTTGAATGGAAATTCGCTCGTAGTAAATTATGGATTAGTTATTTTGAAGAAGGTGGTACAGCACCACCACCATTCAATGTTATACCAACACCGAAAAGTGTCTGGTATGTGATTCAATGGATACGTCGGAAATTTTGTGGACATTCAAGGGCTGCTAAAAAGGAACATATGCGAACAATTCGGGTAGAAAATTCTTTCAAAACAACTCTCATTATTTGGCTAGCGATTTGAAAAATATGAGATCGTTTTAGCAAATTTTAAACCTCTTAGCTCATAGAAATTAGTCAAAAAACCCGTTTTATCAGTAAATGAGTGGGCATAACTTAATTTGCTTAATATTACTTTTTTTTCTGGAAAAAAATGCAAATCATTACCATTTGTTCCATTATAAAATAAAAAAGAATGAAAAAAGTCAATGATCAAGTTATTCTGAGTCACTTTTTATTGCGACACTGTTAGATTGAGCTTTTTTGAGCTACTTCTGTATTAGCTACAAGGTTCAAATTTTGCTGAAATGATCTTCGAGGATCTTCCTATAGATTTTTTAAAAATTCTCCGAATCGGTCGTCTAATAATGGGAATTTTCATAAAAACTTCTAGTCCGATAATACACCTACACATACATATGTTACAGCAAATTAAATTTAACTTTATTTTATTGTTTAAATACAGAGGAAAGTGAAACAAGCTAGTGAAAGAGACTTTCGTTATCAGGTGAATAATAATAATAAAATTATAAACTTGATGACAATTGTTGAATTCGGTATTGTTTTCAACTTTCTATAGAGCATTATGAGGAATTTGGTACGTCGATACGTGACTGTAGAACAACGTAAAGCGGAAAATCAAGGTGTCACCGAGGACGATGTCAATGAAATCAAACAGGACATATCAGCATTTCGTTTCGAATTAATTGAAATTTTGAAAAATTCCGGAATGAATACATCAACTGCACATAGTGGAATGGGTACTAAAAATAACAATAAAAAAATTACACAATATTTAAATGAAATTCTTCTAGGAACTGGTGGTAAGAAAAACCGTCAAAAAGAACGACGATTAATGAAGGGCTTCAATATTGGCCCACAACCATCAACAACAACCGGCCCATTACCACCAGTGGCGGAATTTATTGCATCGATTCAACAACATCACGATGGTCATCATAATGATTTTTTCGGTTCAACATTATCGGGAATTTTCAATTCAGTACCAAGGAAATTACATCAACATAGTAGTACGGTATCATCATCACAGGGCAGTATCAATGAAACATCACAGAATGGTAATAATCATCATCGACATCATCACCACCATCATGATCATCATTCTAGTCGTGGACTTGGCAGGTATACAAAAAAAACGGCTTGAAAATGAGACATAATAATACGATTTCTGTCATATAAAGGTTTTCACTATAGAAACGATGGTTTTTATGACAACTCGTAATATTGTTGACAATAAAATATTTAGAGGATATTTTGATAAATGTGGACACAAGAAAATAAAACTAGGGCACTCAATTTTGAATGAAACGGGTAGAAAATACTGATAGGGGGCAAAAATTGTGCATGTTCTTCTTTCGCGACATTGTCAAAAAATCGACTTCCCCATAAACTGCCGAGTCTAAAGTGTTCTCTGAGGACTTGCTGATAAATTCTCGAATCGCTTATCAACTTATCTTTGAGTTTACTTTTAAATAGTCCAATCAGTATATGGGTCCGAGTTTCTAATTTTCCTAAATTTTACGGAATCGTATGATTTGTGATAAGAATTGTTGGTTCTATTGTGGAAAACGTGGAGAATTTAGTGCTGAATTATGATTTCTCACGATTATTTTTTTTATATTTTCATTTAGCATGGCTTTCATAGGTGCTTTCAATGTAAGTGCAATCAACGCCCTTTTTACAATTATTTTTTCCACATTTCTGTGTATTCGTTCATTTTCTCATGGTTATTGTTCGTTTATGTGAAATAAAAGATGAATATGGTGTAGCCACGTTTTCAGATTCCACCTGAAACGAACACATTCGCACAAACGCCGTTGGGGTACATTGATCGAAGCAGCCAAAACCGGCAAAGTGTCACGTCTTATCGGACGTTCCCGTTCCGAAGATTCAGTTTGCAACAATTGCAGAGAAAACGGCCACAATCATTCGCACAGCAACAGTCCAGCGTCTGATGATAATAATTCGTTCAGTGGTACGGATTCGAATCCTAGTCTTGATGTACCCGTTATCCAACCATCACAACAACAATCCGAACCACCAACACCCGAATTACACGGTCTAGCCCACGGTTTAGCACTATTGAAAAAGAAACGCAAGAAATTCTCAGCATCACGAAATACAAGTCCAATTGTACCACCGATTAATAATCCACAAGAAACTCCAACGATTAAAAAGATCCCAAAGAAGGTACCATTAACAAATAATCAAATTAATTTTGATCAAACATTAAATTTATAGATGCCACAAGTATTGAAACGGGCTTCAAGTGTACCAACTCGTGTACCGGAAGTGGCTGAAATTATATCGCGTCATAATACAAGTCAATCTCAACAGGAATCAGTGGAGATTCCAACATCAGCACCGGCTACACTAACACCATCAACAACAGAAGAGAGCGTTACAACAGTTGGACAGAATCCGGGTGGTTCATCACGGGAACCATTATTGTACCATTCATCGTCTAGTAATCAAGCTGGTACTGGTTCGTCACAGACACCAGAAGACGAATATAAAACAAATACACAATCGTTACCCAAATTACCGGGTGTTATACCGTTAAGTGGACATAATGGACCAACTGGATGGCTATAAATTGATTTAAATTTATTTATCATTTGGTAGATATTACGAGAAAGAGTACCAATAAACGTCCACACTTATAGGGAGTTTACTCGTACTCTCTGTAGAGGAAATAAAGTCAACGATTAGATTTTATTGAGCAATATACATATACATAATGGATGTACCACGGTCATTCCCTTTGAAATAAGTTGTAGTTTTGCCGGTAATACAGATTACAGACTTACCAACACTTACTGCAAGGAGAATTACTGTGGTATACCCGATAGATATCACAATATCACTACCAAACTAGTGGCAGTGAGAATTATTTAATGAAAATTCACCAAATTACAGTAGTACAATTGAAATTATCTATTTTAGATAGATATCTATAGATGAAATTATAATTTTTTTATCTTCCAAATAATGGCGTGTTATTCTAAAGAAAAGAATTGATAACACCTAAATTAAGGGCGATATTTGTATCGTTGGTTCTTAGTGAATTACACCAATTGTTTTGTGATAAAAGCTCGATTTCGTTATTATTTATTATAAATCGACTATAAGTTTGTTTTATAGGAGAAACATACAGGGTGATGAATTTAATTTATATTGAACTAAAATGGGTTGAAAATTTCATTTACCAGACTAAACTGCCCATAATTTATTGTTTTTTATTTTCTAAACGAGAAATACTCTTCACATTTTAGGAAATTATCACACATACACAAACACAAATAAACATAAAATACACACAAAAAGAGGCCTTCAATCATACTGTAGTTTCATTGTATTGCCTTAGACTTGATAGATTATGAGTATTTTTTTATAATAATTTCATAATCGTTTAAACATTATCTTGTAAATATTGTCGTCAACTTATTTATTTTATAAGATTTTAATGAGAATTAAATATCCGCCACATGTACCCGAAATAATTAGAATTAATAGATAATTTAAAGAAAATAAATTAAATAATCATCGTCTAGTTCGTTTTCAATTAGGATTTTCTACAAATTTCAACTATAATTGTACTGTTCACTATATTAAAAACTATAGCAGGATCGTAATTTTTGTTTGTATTAAAAGTAGAAGCGTGCCTAAGCCTATAAATTCATTTTAAATACGGTCCTGTGGGTATATTACACTATCGAAAAGAATATAATTCTTATACTCTAACAGTTGTCATAGAATTAAATCAATTATTGGCAATTATTGGATGTCTTCAATACAATTAAGGTGTAATTTAATTGTTATTAAAACAATAACGGAGAAAAAGATCCATGTGTTCTTTTTGTTTATTCTAGTCATTCTTGTATAGTAGCTGCTTAAAAAATAACAGTATTTGTATTGTACCTAGTTGTTTATTATATTAGTGAGCTTTTTTAATAATAAAACTATTGTTTGAGGTAATTTTTATTCAATAAACAACTTACATATTTGGTCCTATTTCAAAAATAGTAGATAACGTGTACTACATTGTTGTTTTTCTGGTTGCCTACCCAGATGCTTATTTAATTTAGTAGTGATAATTAAAAATCGGATTTGCAGTAAATGTCAAATGAATCAATAATCGGCTTTATCTACATATTCTTATCAAAAAGTATTGGATTTTCGGGCCTATATTCAAATTCAAGTTAATTATTGTCATATAACCTCGATTATCATATATAACCCCACTTTATTTTTTTTAGTTTCTGGACTTCTATAATATTGAAGACAAGTGGAAATTTAACGAAAATTATGGAAGAAATGTAGTTTCGGGAAATTTCTCAAGTAAATTTCAAATTAATTTGGTACCATTAGACTAGGAATATGATTTATTATATGACAGATCTATGGCGGGAAATTTTCTAGTAACTTTCCTGTTGTCAGGATGGCTATTTTGTTTATTATTTTGACAGTTCGATCTGTCAACTGTAAATTTTTGATTTGAAAATTTTAAAAACATAATCGGAAAGAATAGATGGATTCAATCGAATCATCTTTAATGTGGAATAAGGTAAGTTGGTTTTATAGTTAAATTTCCCCATGTTATCAACATATAGAAATCTCTGATTTTTATTCAATAAATTTACAGTAATCACTAATAGATGATTATAATAGATAATAAAAGAAGCAAAATCACAATTTCTGTCGTTTTTCAATCAATTGCCGTAATTTTATTGCACTTTGTTGTCTTTTAAATCACACAATTTAAAAGACACAGTGAGTATCTAACAGCCTTAACAATATACATATAAAGATTTTAATGATAAGAAATCTTATTAAAATATAAATTTTTTATATTAATCATAAATCACAAATAGAAGTAGGAATAAGTAAAATATACAAACAAAAAAACACTATTTACAAGGATTAAAAACGAAATATCAGTTGGTTTCTTGAACATCAACAAATTCAAAATCTAACATTGAATTATCATCAAATTCTTGCTCATTTTTGATATTATTTCGATTGTAATTATTACTTGAGTGATTTCTATTCGTTCCAATATCACTAATTTGATTCTGATAGAAATTACTAAAAGTATTTGGACTTTCTGTTACGATTGTACGATTCTGTTCTGATTGTAAATTTTGAGTCGAATCAAAATCAACAGAATTCGTTGTTATTGTTGAATTATTTGAACGACGGAAATTATAACAATTTTCTTGATTAATCGATGTTGATGTTGATGGTAATTCGCGATTTGGATGGCGATTCGGCGTTTGACGTTGTGCCTGGCGTCGTTCTTTTGCCCTTCGATTTTGGAACCAAATTTTAATTTGTCGTTCGGATAAACCGAGAAATTTCGACAATTCCAATTTTCTTTGAACGGTAATGTAGCGACTTTGACAATGGAATTCCTTCTCTAATTCAATCCGTTGAAAATCCGTATAGACAGCACGGTATTTTTCTTTGGTACGAGTTCGGCCTTATTAATTTGTAGAAAATTAATTAAATTTATATGGAAAACAAACAAACTTACCGGGTTTTTCTTCAATCGGACTAGATTCTAACCATTTATACGGTGGTCGTTTATTTGTTGTTTCGCTTTCTATAGTGCTTGTTGAATTCTCTGATAAAGGGCCACTGGTTACTGAAGTTGAAAGGGTTTCATTATTTTCACATTGTTCGTAATTATTACTATATTGATATGGGGTTGCACTTGGGCTATAATAATTGTTATATTGTTGAAATTGCCCCCAATATTGTTGTTGTTCTTGTTGTTGTTGCGGATAATAGGCTTGTGATGTTGATGGTAATGGGGATGATAATGCTGATGATGATGGTAATAAATCCGTCTGTTGTTGTTGTTGTTGATAATTTGATGAATACCAAGGGTTTTGATACTGATTTGACGTTGTTTGTTGTTGTTGTTGCTGTTGTTGTTGTTGATAATACTGTTGATGGTGGTACATCATCCATGACTGACTATAATACGGTAACATTTTTATCACAAAAAATCACCAAACTAGCACAAACACCAAATGAAAATTTTTTGTCTGGATGGGATGATAAAATGGACTAGTTTTTGGGGTAGATTTAGGGCGGAGCCGTGCCGCTTCCATCGGCCTATAAAAACTACACTATATTGACAACATGTTACGATAACTACATCGAACCTACCAATGACCACCGTAAAATGAACAACGAAAGAAGATTCTGTGGATAACGGCCAAGGAGGGAAAAAACTACCCCCTATCGGTGTCTGGTAATTTCCGTTCAATTGACTACCGATAGGATTAGAGTGTTTAGAAATGTTTCTAAGAATAGGTTTCTTTGGTATTTTGCCGACGAAAGACTATCACTTAAACGTGTATATGAATAAAGAAAACTACCTGAAGTAGATATCAATACAGTGTATCTCTTTAACAAATGTTGACAAAACTTGTCTTTAAATCAATTATTCAAATTTTGTGAACATGTTATGACGTGCGTTTCTTTTCTTTTTAAATGGGGAAAGTTACAAGTGGGAATATCTTAATCAAGTCATATTTTAACAAATACTTTTAATATTCGAGATAGATGATGGTTATTATTTGTCACAAATAAACAATAAATAATCCTTTTAATTAGTTTATGATCTAACCGAG
Source organism: Hycleus phaleratus (assembly GCA_013841185.1). Taxonomy (NCBI): domain Eukaryota; kingdom Metazoa; phylum Arthropoda; class Insecta; order Coleoptera; family Meloidae; genus Hycleus; species Hycleus phaleratus. The sequence continues at coordinate 4,668 of JACDRP010000397.1, read as the reverse complement.
CGGTGTCAATGAAATTTTATTTGAAAATTATTACAGTAATAGATAAAATTTTGATTTTGACACAATTTCATAGATAATTTTCATTTTTCAATTGAAAATAGCTCTCAATTAGGGCTTTATTAACTATTGAATATGTTTAATTTGCAATATACGGTGCGAAAATCATTGAAATCGTTAATATTTGCTAAGTTATAAGGGAAAATATCATAGGCGTTGTTAGATATTCAACTTTGAGGGTGCAAAAAAAAACTAAATTAAAAAACAGACTGTGTATTTATTTATTTAAGAGTGCAGAGTATATTGGAATTGCGAATTTCTAATTCACGATTTCTCGCTCATTTTTGGAGTTACGACAATCAAAGATATATTTTTAAAAGATTAGAATTACAGACGAAAATCATGCTGCATGTTTTTTTCGTTTTTTTTTTGTGCAATTTCTTATAGTTTCTCTCATAACTTGGCCAATATTGTTTATTTTAAAATAATTTTTCTACTGTCAAATAGCAAATTAAAAGCGCTTTTGAAATCTTCAAGAAATTTTCCGAATACATTGTTCGTTTTCCGGAAAATTTAAGAAAACTTCTATTGTAGTCAATTTCCATTTTACAGCATTAAGCAACTCCTCATTCGAAAGCTGATAAAAAAAGCAAAGTACAAGATATAGAGATTATTTTCTTAATTTGAAAATTGCGTGAAACACCGAGTTGTTTTTCTAGCTTTGTTTTCACTTATTAAAATTAGTAATTTTGTTTTAAAATACATTCAGTTATCTAGATAATTTTATACTCTTTCTGATTGGCCTCTTTGGGGGTGCTTATTACCCCCAAGGACCCCCCTAACTACGCCTATGGAAAATATGAAACAATTATCCTCTGTAATTTAGAATTCAATCAGAATTTTATGAGACAGAATAAAATGCTATTTCTTATGCTATTTGAATCATTACAATATGTTATTAAACAAGCTAGATATCGATGATTAGAAATTGACAATCGAATAAATTTGTGTTTTCCGTTAAACATCCGCTTAAACCGGCGTAAAAACAAAACAGCTCCCAAACTTTACAGAAATGCCGCCTCTGGATTTTATTTTCAATATTTACTTTAAATATTAAAATAATTACGTCCTAAATTATAGTTTTACTAACAAAACAATGTATTTTGTTCGTATTGTTTTCCTTGAAATGTCCATTTATTAAACACCCTTCTTTTGGTTTTTGCCATCTAATATTTGTAAGAAAATTTCAGCATCTGGTATCCAGGTAGGGGCAATAAAATTTCAGGTTTTTATTATTATTTAAACGTCCAGGCGACGACAATTCTTAAACACATGAGTTATTGAAATTGTACAAAAATTTTCCATTTTACCTGCTGGAAAATTCAATTTCTACTCAATATTTTCAAAATTTTACATTTTTTGCGGTGATGCTTTAGGAGAAAATTTGTGTTATTGGAAATAATCTTCTCAATCGTCTTACCGACAAATCTGCTGACAAATTGTTTGAAAACAACAAAGACTACCTGTTTTCACTTGTCAACACAACAATTCCCTGCCAAAGAAGTCTAAATATTTATCAAAACAAACCATTCACAATTATTTATTGATTTTCCAAAATAATTGGAAATATTTGTCTCTATTTAGATAAAAGTGGAAGACTGCAATTTCTAACACAAAAGCGTCAAAAATGCCAACAAGACCACTTTCTTTATGTACCGGCTAGCCAGCCAAGTTGTCGTCATTCGAACTAGTAACAATAAGAAATCGTCATAAAATTTTATTAGACGTTATACCGACAACCTAAGACTTGATATTTTATAACAAGATGTCTGAAATTGATTTATTTACAATTTATATTGAAGAAATTTTACAACGGTTTAGAAAGTATTTGTAATATTTTTCAGATGGCATCAATAATAACGAATATTTTAATTTGAGAAAAAAATTCACACACAAATCTAGATTAAAAATGCTTTATTTTTGGATTTTCTACAATTATTGCACGATTATTTTTTTACATAAAAATCGATAGAAAAACTACCAAAGCTTAATTAAGGCGAATTTTATAAAAGCCGTGCCTGAAACTTACCTGAAAAGACTAGGCTGTGACTATTGTCCTAATTATTAAACTTATTTTTAGATTGATTATTGTTTTTAATTGTTAAAACTATCGATACAAGTTTTGAAAATGGAATTATTATATACAAAAATTCTGTGCAAACTCCTCTTTTGTACTGTGAATTTCAAAATTGATTGTTTTATTATTATCTTAATTAATTAATTATAAAATATTGTGGATTGTATTGATGATCGAGTTATCATTTTGGTTGATATCGTCGCGTTTTTTCACCTGTTTCCGTTCTTTAGCCCGTCGATTTTGGAACCAAATCTTCACTTGTCGTTCCGATAAGCCCAACGAATTCGCCAATTCCGTTTTACGTCTCATTGTTATATAACGACTATAATAGAATTCCTTTTCTAATTCAACACGTTGATGGTCCGTATAGACGACACGGTATTTGTCTTTAGTGCGTGTTTTACCTGAAAATTTTCAAAACAAGAATCAATTTCCTGTTTTATTTTTCGTTAAAAAAATCGTAGGTCAGAATTTGTTTTCTATAATAGTAACAATAACGATGAACGACGGCATTTTGGTGTCTAATAAAATTTTATCACTTTGTATAGTAGAGAAAAATACCAAAACGAAAGAACGAAAAATAGAAAAGACAGAAGACGAGAAGATTTTAAAATTATTCGGTCGTTATTCTATCGCCAGGATGTCTTCAAATTGAAACATTTTATGGACATTTACTCAATAAATGAATGGGTTTTTAAACATTGACATTAATGTCTTATTTGAAATTTTGACCACACTATTATTACCCTCGATAAAACTAGTAAATAAATTCGGACTTGTTCAGATTGAAAAATAATCTCCGATACAAATGAGAGCTCAGAAAATTGCATTATAATTAAAAATAATTACAATAACCGAAGTGATTCTATTTGAAGAGGTAATCAACAAATTAAGAAATTCCAAAAAGACGATTAATTTGATATCGTTAGCGTATTCTTTTTAGATTTCTTTACATTCTGTGCAACTTTTATTGCTCAAAATTAGACGATTTAGGACAAAAATTACTTAACCTTTGATTAAGAACCGAAAATTCTGAAAAATTGATAATTTAGGACAAAAATTTCCCAAATTGTTGATTAGAAGCGTGTTAAATTAATGAAATATTTTGCTTTTATCTTTTAATTTGAAGAATTAATTCTGGCAGTTGTTGAATATACATTTTTAATTAGAATTTCCTAGACTTGTATTTTCCCATTAGATTTATTAGAGCACGCAATTTCCCCAAATTTACCCATCTGTTAGAAACAAACTTATTACGAAGAGACCGTAAAATTGAATAAATCTTTTATAATTATATTTTAATTAATACTCTCGATAAATTAAATTTTTTTCTTAAGCTAAAACTGTGTTATTAATATTAATGTTTTTTTTCTCTCGTTCTTCTACTTGAATGACGAAATATTGTGGTCGTTAAAATTAAATAGATTCAGTGCTAATGTGTTAAAAATTTTTAAAAATCTTTCTATTAAATACCTGTAAATTTTTTATTTGTATGTAGAAATAGTGTTCTTTTATTAAAAATAAACACGTTCAATAACATTGAGTTGTAATCCTTTTAGATGATTATTGTCACGGAAATTGAGACTTCACTTGAGAATATACGACTTATTATTTGTTTTTACAAAAATTTCAACCCTTTAGTTACAGTCGTATCCCTCAGGTACCGTTATTTGGCAAATATGTACAAACGGCCAAAATTTTATTGCATTCAAAACTAGTTGTCGGTACAGTTCAAATAAAATTCCGTTTTTGGGAAATTACCGGATGTTGAATTTTTCCCCCCTCTTTGTCTTTGCAACAAATTTCCTTAATTAGGAGTGTCTTACTTTATGTGAAAGGTTGTATGTAGTATTTATTTGATTGCGGCAACATCGTTGAATTCTTGATGTTTGACCTCCTAAAAAACGTAACAATTTTATGGGATATTTCTCAGGTTGAAATTAAAATTTTAATGGCCAAGATTCTTCGATAATGATCAACGATTCTGATTGGTTGATGGAACATTAATAGAAAAAAGAGGTATATAAAATTCACCAACACAACAACAACAACAACAGATGGACCGATAGAGGTAAAAAAATTAACGTAGGAACAACAAATATGGCCGCTTTTTGGTGTTTATATTAAAACACAGATACACCTGTCTGATACAAAGCAAAACCAACGCCATTACGATTCTAACATGCTAACTAATTCTTTAAATCAGTGTTTCTCAAGCTTTTTCTAATCCCGACCTTGTAAATTAATTAATGATTCAAAAACACTAATCTAGACAATACGAAGATGTCTTAAATCTTACAGATAAACTCGAAAATGATCTTCAAAAGTTAATTAAAAATGCTAAAGTAAAGTGCAACATTATTCGAAATTTGATGAAGCGCAGTTCAATATTTGATATATGTTGAGTTCATAAGAAGATTAAAAATCCACTTTCTTACATCTTTAATGTTCTCTAGCACCTTTCAATTATTGAAACATAATCATCAGAATTGCTAAAATCGGTGCTTCTTGAGCTTACAAGGAAACATTCCCAG
>JACDRP010000396.1:0-54844 GCA_013841185.1 Hycleus phaleratus | reverse complement strand
CTAAGGAAATACGTATTATTTGAAAAACGATTTGAAAAATTAAGGATTTACAAGAGGCTCCTTGGAGATGCCTTCAACAAAATTTGAACTCCGTAGCTCATTTGCGAGTTGGTCAAAAAACGCTAATTTGACAAGGCTGCGATTTTTGAAACCGACATTTTGTGCCAATATTTTACACCCAATTTTATACAACCAGCAATACTTTTAGTTTAGATGCAAACCACCAGTTCACCAATTGTCGATGAACTATTTCAATTCGTTTGCGTCTCCACTATCCAACATGTCTGCCACCATAAGTGGACACGTTTTTTGACGGGATAATCACTCCACCACCTCATTGTCTGCAATAAGGTACTAGAGTACGCATCCGGTCAAAAAACGTGTCCACTTATGGTAGATATGTTGGTGTCGTTTCAACAGAAACGATACCTTGTTTTTCTCAATCCTTGATCGATCATGGCTTGAGAAAAGGAGGTCCCTATTGAACACCCATAAGTTAGAAAGAGTGAGGAATAACTGTCAGAATTTCCCTATATGAGGACCAAATTGGTCTTACAAGTATAGGGAATGCGTACTCTACTACCTCATTGGTCATCTGTCAAAAGAACAACGATCGAAAACTGTAATCCACACAAATACAGGCGCCATCTCTTCGATATTTATTAAACCAAAAATCGATATTTAATTTGTAATTATTATTGTTTTAAATAATTATTAATTAATTCCGTTTTTATTGCATACAAGCTTCGAAAATACCGATTATTTCAATTATAATAGAATCATTCGATTTCCGGCCGTTTTAATTATTCCATTATCAATCTTTATTCCTGAAATTAACAGAATTGTCGTTAATGATAAGAGTGGTTTGAAATTTGAACACGATAAGAAAATTTCCTTCCTCTCCAATAGAATCGTTAATTTAGTTCCAATTTAGTCTTCGAAATGGCTAAAGGTTCTTATAGTGTCGGTAATGAACAACCACCCCGAAAAGACACATCGTTCAAATCGTTCATTTGTAGTCTATTAATCTTCTTAGCATTATGTTTAATTATATTGTTAGCAACGATAAAATGGGGTAATAGTAATGGGGATGAATACCATCAAAAACCAGAAATGAACAGCAAGGTATTTTCAGTTAAATCCAACAATTTGTTTGCTTTAATCAATCGTTTCAGGACGATGTTGAGGTTTTCAATGATAAGGATAAGAATAATACAGCACGGATTGTTGTAGTATCTGTTCCTGAAACTAACACGAATCCTGAAATTGAGACGACTACTGCGCCAGTTGGTGCTGAAACTACTCGAGCAAGTACCACAACTACTGAAAGATCTGCGACTACAAGAACAACGGCGTTCTTTCGGTTATTTACAGGAACTCGGGCTTTTGTTACGACTACTGAAAAAACAATTTCAGAACCATTTACTGAAACTTTAAACGCTTCAACGTCTCCAATGACAAGAACTTCAGTGGTTGCGTTTGCTGGAACTGGTGGTACGACTAAAAAAACGGTTGCTACTACAATTTCAGAAGAATTAACTGAAATAACAGACAATTCAGTTTTCCTACCGAGCAAGTTTATGGGAACTGGAGGTACGACTGAAAGGAATGTTGCAACAACTCTTGAAATTGATTCAAGCACAGAATCTTCGTTTTTTGCAACAACTACGCCGGTTTATTCTCTATTTAAACCGAGAATTTTTGTTGGATCCACAACTGAAGCTGAAAATTCGACAGATGTTAGTTTGACCACTTCTATAACTACAACAGAAGACGATTCAACTGAGACGTACCCCACAATAGATGAAAATTCTACAAATTTTCCTTTAACGACGCAAAATTATAACTTCAACTCTACGACACCCAGAACTTTCACCACAGCTATGACAACGTCTTCTACGACTACNTTCACCACAGCTATGACAACGTCTTCTACGACTACGACAACTCCTTTTGCGAATACGACTTCTACGACTACGACAACTCCTTTTGCGTATACGACGACTTCTACGACTACGGCAACTCCTTTTACGATTGCGATTATGACTCCTACGTCTACGACAACGCGTTTTACGACTACGTCAACATCTACTGTGACAACTCCGCAAAATTTGTTGGCTCCCAAATCGGAAATTTGCACAACTTCGCTTTGCAATCAGACAACTTCACGAATTTTGAGTTCGATCAAACACTCAATCGGTCCTTGTGAGGACTTCTATGAGTTCGCTTGTGGTGGAAATTCTTTCGCCATATCGGAGAATTTCGAAGAAACTGTCAATAATGACTTTTTGTCGTATTTGGCCAATATGGAAAACTCGCCGGATCAATTTTATCAAAATTTCGACAAATTCTACAAAAGTTGTGCGCAATATGAGGATTTTTTCAGGTACAACGAGCGGATTAAGAATGGTGAGTTTATCGGTAGAATCCGTGAATTTGTGTAAAATTCGGCGATTTTCAGTCAAAGATTTGATCGAAGACGTGAGCCAATTCGGCGATAAAATAAATACACGACAATCTTTCGATGTTACTCAATTATTTGCAAATTTATTACTACGCCAATCGTTGCCATTCTTCGATTTCGCTCTAGATATCGACGAGAATTCAATGTTTACGCTACAGGTATTACTAAATTTTACCATCGATTCGATTCTGCAATAAATTTATTCAATTTTCAGTTAACAGTACCGGATCGTGGTTCGTTTAAGTCTAATTTAAAAGATTGGTCGCATCTACATTGGCATCAACAGTATTGTTTACGTAAAGAAAACTTGAAACTGTTCGCCGAATATTTAGATTTGAACGAGATTTATGAATCGTTGGAGAATTGTCGCAGCAACTATTCAAATTATTTGAATTCAATTGAGGAGACAATACGACAACTGGGAATTTTCTCTCATTTGAATCCAACACAAGTCTCGAGCGAGATTAAAGATATTCGATTTACGATCGAATTCGATATTTTGAATCAAATCGATGTGAGGCGATTTTCATCGATTTTAATCTAATTCCTCTATAAATATTGACTTTTAGAAATTCCCAACATCTGCTGAAATCGAATTGGCTTATCTTAATAAAGAGTATTCGTATACAACTGTGGGTGATCTACAAAAATACTCGTCAATTATCGATTGGATTGTGTTGTTGAAGAATGTCACAGGGTACGATTTTAAGCCTTCCGATCGGATCCAGGTCTACTTTTGGCCGCGATTCTACCAAATATTCCAGTATTTAGCGACAGTTAGTAAGAGGTAAGATTTCCTGAAACTTTCCTCTAGAAATCCGATAATTGCGCCGCAAAATTGTGTATTGTCTTGAGATAACTGAAATTAATCAAAACGGATGTGGTTTGCATTAATTCAACCTAAAAGGAAGTACATTCTTATCTATTTTTTCTAATTATAAAACAATTCTTCAACCAGGAATTTGAACAATGCCCTTTTGGCTATTTATGCGAACAATTTGTATCAACACACAGTAATACCAAGACCAACAACGGACAGAGATTTATATTGTTTGGATTTATCAAAACAATTATTACCTGACGTTGCTTTTTTCACAATACAAACATTGTACGTGGAGAAAATCGAGACTGGCCAACGATTGATTGGCAATTTATTCGATTTATTGAAACAACAATTTCAAATGAGCCTATTCGAACGTGATTGGTTGGATGAGAATTCTACAGAGATATTGATGGAACAATTCGTGAAGATCCATCTCGAAGAGTTTCCAAAGAATTTCGATAAACAACTCGTCAATAAGAATCATCAACGTTTGGCAATTGATGCGAATTATCAGAAGAATCTGATAAAACTGATAATGAATCGAAAAAGAACCGTATGGGAGCTTACAGGGAAACCGGCAACACCCCAATTGATGTGAATAATACGAAAATTAAGCTCAACTTTACAATAATTTGATAACAATTTCAGATACTTAAACTTGTTGGAAACGCTCACGATGGAAGCTCTAACGATTCAAGAAAACGGCAGTATCGGTATTTTGTCTATTTTCAAATTAAATTCTTGTTAAAATTCGACAATTCGCAGTGATTCCGTTCGGATTGTTGTCCAGATTGGAGCCGAATTTGCCCTCATATCTGACCGTATCGCAAATCGGCTTGTATTTAGCTCGCGCAATTGTACGAAATTTCGATAAACACCTGGTGAGGAGGTCGCTCAGTGATGATGCTATCAAATATTACAATTATCTCCAATACGGCACCGAAGACCAAGTCATGTACTTCAGTCCCAGGATTTTTCAACAACGGAATATCACGTTCAAGGTAACGAAAACGGCGTTAATTGATTGGAGATTGATTGAAATTTCAGTTCAACGGTTCCCTATCCACCAACGAAAGGATCATCGATAATGCCGCCTTGCGTCTAATCCTCGATACTTTGCAGAATTCCACGATGCTCAACAATAAATTATTGCCGTGGATTTCCGATAATTATCCGCCAGATAGGGTTGTTTTTATAGCAGCCGGACAAGGTAAAAATCCGACAATTGTCAAATTTTCCAATCAAATCGGTTAATTTCAGAATATTGCAAACGGGAGACAATTCTCGATTTTATGTTGAAAATATTCGAGAGCCCCAATCTACCTGCGCCGTTGAAAATTCAAAATATTATCACCAATTCGGAGGGTTTTACAGAGAAATTTAACTGTCCAGACGGTGCCGGTATGAATTTAATTGAAGATAAATTAGAATTTCCATATTTAGTCAATCAGGAAGAGTCATATCAGACGCTTTATGGTAATTAATTATTATTACAATAAAACAATAAAAATTCAAATTCTAGTCTATTTGTGGTGATTTAGACAACCAACAATACACGCGCGTATAATTGGTCGTATAGTAAAGAAAGCTCAGGTTAATTGAGCTTTTTTGATTTTCTTTCATGTATTATCAATTTTGATAATTTTCGGGGATCACGGTTCGATTGAGATATCGATAAGAGGGTGTCGGCGGTTTGATGAATGCAATATAGTTATCAACAAGTCTTCGAATTAAGCTTGTGGGAAGAATCTGCTGACTCAATATTCACGGATATGTGTTATCAACACAGTTGAACGATGTTGGTGATTTATCTAAAAGAAAATTTACATGTTGAAATAGGAATTAATTTATTCGTTTATAAAAATTAATTCCGAGAACGATAAGAGAATTGAACAAAATGTACGATTCAGGTGTTTATTTATGTGCGGTTTTTCTGGCCGAAAATAATTTCCTTAAGGTGGTGATTTATTATTCCTTGTAAGAGGGTACATTTGGTAGTTATTTAATCCGACAAGTGTTGAGATTAAGTCGGCATTGAACGCTGTCTGGTATATATAAGTGATTAATAGTGGTGTGCAGCCCTATGTTAAAGCCCTTAGTTAATTAATATCCCATCAGTTTAGGTCTTTGCCAACATCGATATCTGTATATTACTATGTTTGCCGATGAATTATTCATAAAAGAGCACCAACCGCGAATTTAAATCTCAAGATGCGTACTCGAGATTGTGTCGGTGGTGGTGGTGGTGGTGGTTTACCTCCACCGACCGAAAAATGACTTGGCATATAGCAATTTCTATGGGGATGTTATCGTCGAACACAAATTCTTTCCCTTGATTTGCGGTCGAATACAATCAGTGTTTATAACTTCATAAAACAGTAGAGATGAAATAAAGAGAGCGATCCTGATTGGGGTCTGTTCGACTGATTGAGGAGTTGTAGGTGACTCCATAGGGGTGGTTGGCTAGTCGACGAGGGTGATGTCAGATTTACAAAACGAATAAAATCGTGCACCAGTTTAAAACTGGTGCGACAATTTGGGTTTGATTAAATGTTTACGCTCGACTAGTCCAAATTTTCTCGATTCGATTATTTCGCACTCACAATTTGAATAACGTGCCGTTGTACGAATCGAACTACCTTACTTGTATTGTAATTTCGCTAGTTTTTCGCATGATTGTGCGTGGAACGTGCCGTGTAGAAGTTGCTGTTCTAGCAGCATCCTCTCCCATATATTGGCATTATTTATTTCACTGACATGTGTTCGATATGTATATTGTCGGTCAATCCGTATTCCCTCCCGTTGCCGCTCAATACTTCATAAATATGCCAACAGAATGGACAAGGAGGGCTTTTTGCGGACACTACACCGCCAACCGACTGCAGCTAAACGATTTATAGTTTTAGATATTAGGAAATGGCACCATTTCGCCAGCCTGTTCTGCTAGTAATTGATTCCTGAATCTGACCACACGACAAAAATAAAACATCCCTTGTTAGTTGTAAAAACTCCAATTTTTTCTCACTTTTTAATTTCATCCTGTGGAATCTTGAAAATTACGGTCTCTATCTTGAAAGTATTTAAAAAGACTTGCCAGCTTAGTTGGACTCGGGGAAAGCGAGCAATAGAATAGTAATAGCTTTATATTAACTCCTGCGTTGCAGTGATTACGACGGGGATGGTTAAGGGTGATGGAATTTGAAAGAGGGAGACGGAAGTGAATTGGGGATTTGTTACATTGTATCTGGTACATTCTTGGGGTTGCACCGGATGACTTCTAAATAGACAAATTATTAAGCCATTGAGGTTAAACGAACGCAATTTTAAAACGACAACCGACCTGAAACGGGACTTCCCACAACCATCATTTCTTTAACGTTAAATTTTATCAAACTGTTGATCAATAAAATGAATATTTGAAATTTCAGACTTATTATTATTAGAGATTCGTTGATTTCATGAGGTAGTAAAATGGAACTAAAACAAATATATTGAAGATTTGATTGTGGCGATAAAATCTTTTGGGAAATATGAAAATTTCCAACAAACGTTTTATTGTGACTTTATTTCACACAAGTTGGATTTTTATTTTCGTCAATTTTATAGCAACTAACAATGTCGTTAGCGCCCGCATGGCAAATAAGCAAAATCGACCGATATTGGGGATTGAAATAATGCCACATGCAGGTCTAGTCCAAAGCGAAATTTACTGGGTAATATTTGTCGACGGTTTTATTTTTTCCTCCGTTCCTTCTTTTAGTGGGAAAATTGTAGGAATTGTACTGATCGAATCTGATCGTTGGCCATAAAGTCAGACAACCCTTATAGTAGACGGACAAACAAACAAACAAACAAAAGATAACAATATTGTAGTGTATGCGTAACGCATCGATAGTACGGTTGTAATTCAGCGTTTCTATCGGATGAGATTGTCTGGAATGGTGATAAGCCGCAAATCAGATGGGGATTGTTTTAATAGCAAAAAGCCAAGAATTGTCTGTTCGATTTGCGGTCTTCTATGTGGAGTGATGGAGAACAACGGGCCGACATCTGGTTGAGGTTTCCGATGAGGGATCAAGAGACGCAAAATATCGAATGAGAAAGAGAGATAACAGCGAGGGTGTCGCGACGTTTCAGCTTGTTACTCATCTGAATCAGCAAAATGCGACGTACGTCACACAATACGAGATTGGGTGTCGTTAATCAGAGAAGCGAAGGCCCGTTCACTACTACTATAGACACCAATGTTTTAATTACTGGCATTTTGATAGTGTAACCGTGCGTCGTGACGCTCTCCTATAAGTTATTACCAATAAATCTCGCCAGTGTAATTGTGGAGTTCCGCTTCGATGCCCGCAAATTGCATCTGATTTATAGCGGCGTCGATATCGCTATGCGCGTATTAATTACGTCTGGATGGGCGGTTGGTTTTTTCCACCCCACCCTTAAAACCAAAGGGCGAGTTTTCTCATGGACGACGGCCTTCTGATGGCGAGAACACCCCAGAGATCGGGCCGACAATGCTGTCATTAGTAACCGCAAACCGCTGTGATTACGGTTGGAGATAATGGGCAGCGTTTCGCCCTTACTCGCACACATTTTGGTGAATTTCCATCAAATCTCCCACAATATACTCGTGTTTTTTTTTTAATTCTGTTGTTTAATGAAAAATTAAGGGTTGAATTTATGTTGTTTGACTGAGAAAGCCGTCCTGTGGTTGTGATTAAAAACATAAAATTTGTATTATCGGCAACGGCAGTACACCGAACAAACGTCATAAATAGCAAGTGTAATCTTCAAATGAAATTCTGGTCAGCCACTGGAGCAATCCAAATATGAATCCACACGCCCATCGTCATCACCTCATCACCGCCATTTCCATGTACAAATAACCGGTCCCTCATTTGTTCTTTGACTAAAGGGATGATTGTCAAACATATTAACATTCAACAACGATTTTTCCGTTCAATACACACACAGACTTGTTGTACTAGTAGTCGTAGCCGTAGTACAATGTCAATTTATGCATATTAATGAGACATTGTTGGGGGTTAAATTTAGGCGATATTGCTATGAAATTGTAATATTACCATACGTATAGGATGGGGTTGTTTGAACTTGTCCGATATCGGCCTGTTCGACCTTTATAGACGATCGTATCATTTGGCGGAGTAGCTAGCCGGACCCCGGACTCAACTGCCGACACAGCATATTTTATAAATCTATAAAAGGACTTTTTTCAACGCCAACCCCTCACATTGGAATAACTCCACTTTCCTTTTCTAGGCCAAAGTGAAACCCGTCGCCTATACCAACCGAGCTCGTAAATCTCCACCTTATCCCGGAAAATTAAAACACTTTTCCCCCGGTTTTTTCGTTCTTTTATTTTTATACACAAATTTGTACGTGTGTGTGTCTAGTATTGAAATTCCGCTTGGTGATCATCCCTAGTGTTGTATTTTTTTATCGGACAAGCATCTAACGAGGGTGGTTGGTTGTGTAGTTCACAGGGTCAGATCTTTGATACGTCACGTCCGTTATTCACCTATTGATATTGACACGCTTTGCTCTCGTATAAGGAAGAATAACGAGGAAAAATAGCTGGAAACTGACACTATTGTCTGTATTTTGTCGATTTAAAAATTTCCCCACTTGTGCCGTATGGTTTATTGTAGCTAATCAAGTGGACGATGTCGTGTAATCGTCGCCTACAATGTTGCCTTGTCCAGTTGTTTGTGACAAGAATCACCAAACGAGTATTCGAACATTGGGAGAAGAAAGCAACCAATATCGATTTCTATCTAGATGGAGTTTAGATATAGTGAATTCCCCACAGCCGTGCTGCCTATTTACCGGAACGAACCCACATTTGATTCTGATTGCACTCATATTCGTAAGCTTTGAAGTGGATCCAGTTGCGTTCCGTTTCAAAGATGGGATTAGATTAAACAAAGTATCAGTTAAGATATAATCCATCGAAGGGATTCCAAGGAAGTTGTACGTGCAATGGAAGATTTAGTGCTGGATGACCGATTCCCGGGTCTCGGCCCGTTTAGATTTATATGAATCGAATATTTATAATCCTGAACGTCCGCTCCGACAGGACAAATTAAATATAATAGATGGGGAATGGGGAGTTCACCCTTCGATTCTTTCGATAATATTTTATTGGCTAAGAAATATTTTCGAAAAGACGACACTGCCCGAAACTGAATTATATTTCTGTTTGTTTCAATCTAAATTATGGCGATACAATTCGCAATCCGACTAAAAGAAATAGAATGTGTCCGTTACAATTTGATCAAGACATGTTGTCGTAGTGGACGAGGGAAAAAAATTGAAAAAAGTGGGGTCGGCACTAATTGCCGGGGTAGTCCGTTTCTGTTCACTCTTATTCCTGTCATGTTCGACTGGCCGGTAATGCTATTTCCAGGTCCAGGTCCTGGTGCGCTTTGCGGAATACCAAGAAGCTTCGTGTCCAAACAAAAGCGCGAAGAAGCTCACCACTTAACCACGCTCAGCCCGCGGCGCACAATTTCAAGCGCCCTCTCGCCCATCAAAGCGATTTCCTTTATAAAATCCCGCCGCCGTTTCACCCCTCCATCTCAACTCCACATAACTGTCACGATACGTAAAGGGTGTCAAATATAATACTATAGAGTATCCGGACTCTCTTTCAACTAATATAATAACGACCGGAACAAACTGGGCTATAAAAAACTAGATGTCGTAAATCAGGTCCGGGGAGGCTTTTTGCGCTTCCAACGCCCGATCATACGTGCTAAAATATGTCTAGCTTCCGGTGAGTCCGGGAGGACGCCCCTAGGGAGCGAGGTTAAGCGCTCGATTTGTCGCGAGGGGTCATTAAAGTCCTCCAACTCCCTTGGCGCTCGTCAACCGGATTACCCTCTAAATGTAATCCAATCACGACTTTATGTGACGACATCGACGCCGACGAGATCGCCTCCCTGCGGACTTGGCGGTGGCCAGCGTCCAAAAAAAAATTTGATCATTTGGTTATCTTTGATATAAATGATCATTTGGCCTTGTGACCATTAATCGAATTTGGTGTTAATCGGTCAGAGTGTAAAAGCTCAGTGAGTTGCGAGACATTTACGCGCCATAAAGACCGATGATCGTACACTTAACGACACATAATCAGGGCAACAAAGCGTCACGTTATTTACCGTCGTTTGATAAATTCACCCACCATTATTATGTTGGCGCTAACAACCACCACCCTTAATCCGCATGGCCATTAGCGCACTCAAATTCACCCAACATTCGTACAATTGCATTGGTTCTTGGAAAATTGGATGCGAAATTACAAATTGCTTTTTTAATAATCGATTTAGTTCAACTGTGTAATAATCAATATGTGATAGGATTTGGATCTGGTACAATAAGGAACAAATAGAGCGTAGAAGACTCAATAAAACAAATCCCATCCGATGGGGAGGCAGAACCTGATCGGCGTTAGTAGCAGAAGGGGGATGGACGGTATAGACGTGGACATCACATCCAGTCGTATAATAAATGTCCAAAAACGCAAATACCGAGTAACATTTGCCCGTAACGGCGTCCAAGGCGAGCCCTTTTATTATAATGCGGAAACAGTAAAATAGCCAGATGACGATATACTGTACGAGCAGTTTTATGGTCCTGCTACGCATCTAATTATACAAATCGAATCGATCGATTATTATACGAATTTTATCTATAAAAGTGTTTATTGTAATATTAGCTCTTTTACAAACGAACGTGTTTCTTGTGCTAATTGTTGTGTTACCGGATTTCTTCTAAATTCACCATGGATGCTGGCAAAACGTCACGTAATAGTATCAATGTTCAGCATTGATGTCGTCAACGTTCCCGGAATAAATACCGTTGTATATCTGTACCTCTCTTTCTATTTCACTCAATTTCGTTCGATTCCGGAGCGATATAGATAAGAAGCTGTTTGTATCTGGTGTGTGCCATAATGACACATGGACTCCAATACTGATGCTAAGTTTTTACGATGGAAGACCCTGTCGTAATGTTGTCCTCCACTGTCTCGGACCGGATCCGATATATTTTATGGGCAATGTCCACTGGCAGTCAATAAATAGTTGGAAAACCGTACCTCCTAACATTGCGAAGACGATAAAACAGATCAACCCCCTTTAGAAACCCTCCTCGAAGGCGGAATACACAATATACGGGAATCGACACAAAATAGAGGGAAGTCATTGCCATTCTTCCAATTTTTTTTTGTATATCTCTGTATCCCTAAATATACACCCCATGACGGCTATAATCGTCCGATAGATTGTCAGCTATCGTAATTAGATGCCCCCTATATTTGATCGGTAAAAAAATTATAAAAAAACGAAAATCCCCGTTATCAATTCTAGCGATTTAAAACTGATCAAATCCACGATCGGATTCACTTACCGGGTATTAGCAATCGTCCTAAATCATAGTTGTCCCCTTATTGTAGAGATAAAAAAAATGTAAAGTTTCGTTGGAGCTTTTGCAGTTGATGTCAGGCGGCAGAACTGCTGCTTTTAACTTCCCCCGTCACTTGCCAAATTAAGAATATGATTGTCGGATTAGATGGCAGGCAAAGTGACGCCCTTATTTTAATTGCGACACGGTTTTATATTAATTTTAATCCGACTTTACTTGTAATTTAATAGTAGTTTGAGAAATGGGGCGCGACCATGTAATTGTTTAGAAATTATTACAAATATTTTCATTTCATTTTCGTTGAAAACAATAACTATAATTCTCGATAATAGGCGAGTGTTCAATTATTAATTATTTGGGAGTTTCACGAAAATATCGTAAATCATCTGAAAAGGCGTCTAATGAAGATTAAAAGCCCTGAAATGTTCAACTAACTAACAATCCGGTTTGAAGTGGTGCTAGTGCCCAATAACATGATAAATCCAAATGGTCCACCCTCGCCCTGTAACGAACCCAATTCTCACACCCTCCACCGTTGACACATATTCGACGTCAAACTAATTGTATTGGGGGTGATTTATTCAAAACGACTTAAGAAAAACGGTAAACTGACCGATCTATTGACAATTCAAAACGTCTTAAGAATGGAAAACAACAACTGACCGCCGGGATGGGGTGAGTTTAATCGCCGAGAATTTGACTTGGGATTAAACGGAGGTCTTCACGGGTCGTTCCCTCCCCTACTGGTTTTGATACGATTGACCCTGTTCGATGGTGGTGTTCGATAATCAATATTGCCATCGTTTTTTTCGGGAAGATTCAGGTGGTGTAGTGAGGGTAGGTTATTAACCTGTTTGAGGGAAATGTGATAGAATTATTGCACAATTGACCCAAACACACGTTTGCAGTTTTTTCACTTTTAAACTATGATGACATCAATATAGGAAAGGCGTAATTTTATTAAGTCTTTTAAGAGGTGGATAACCTTCAACAATTGGCCAATCGTTACGGTTATTGTTTGTAATTTTCGATTATGAAAATATTTTTTATTAAAAATAAATAATTACAACGTTCCAATAAGGTTTAGAATGTTAGTGTTCTACATTTATTGCGCCAAAATAAACCAAATTCGGAGCTTTCAACAAGCTTCCATTACTCCCACAGAACCCCCAACCCAATCGAGCTTTTTCCCGTTACAAATCACAATTGCAGACGATACAGTTACTGTCGTAAATTGCTGCACACAATCCGGGCTTTTTGCCGTTTTTCCACCAAAATTGCAATGAAAAATTCACGATTTTCCTGTTCAAGTAAATCAATTTCAATATCGAATAGACGCTCAGGTGAAATTTAATTGTACAGTTTGGGGCGTCGTATTTTTGATAAGGTGCGCCGTCGCGACGCTGCTCCACCAATGGCATATCGGCGGCGCTTTATTGGTCAAAGAGTCAAATCTGACCGTCCCCTTGTATTTTATACACAATTGGAATTTTGTAAAGCGTCGCGTCGTTCTCATTATTCGATTATTTATAATTGTAATGCATCTAGAGAAAATGTAGTTTTATTTGATTCGATTTTCCAACAACGAATGTTGATAAAAGTAAAATTTTTCTTCTCACCCGTTTCTATCATTTATTCAGATAAAAGCCCTGATTACCGAGAAATAAATACACGATCAGTACTAACAACAACAAGGTGATATCAAGGTGGTTGTCCATTCAGCAATTCTTCGGTGGCGAGGTGGCAGACGGTACACTCAAATAGAGAAGCTTTATATAATTCAACACCTTGTCGATCTAGAGGAAATTACATCAGCAATTTTCATATTATTACGTCTGTAAATGTACATTTCATTTTAAAATTAAATAATGCACTATTATGAAAATTAAATTTATGAAAAAATACTCGATCCAGAAATAATACAAACATTGGAATTTAAGCAACCCCTCGGATTTATATATAAAAGCCCCAAAACTACTCCGGTGGAGCTCAAAAATCGATCCAAATTGTATCGTTGGACTGATCAATCAAATCGAAACGCTTCGTAGCTTAATTTTCCAATCAAATTATACCGTACGACAAAAAATAAGAGACTGGCTTAACAGAAAAGACGTCCTCTTTAAAAGTTTTTGATAGAAACAAGTATTCGAGTATTAATTCGTTTTTATGTAAATTTTCGTATTTTTGAATGAACTTTTTATTTTGAAATAATCAAAATAGGAAGACTTCCTTGAATAATTCACAAATTCGTCAAACATAATAGCACCCAATGAACATGGCAATCAAATTTGGAGCTGTAAGGTTAGAAATTTGGGGAAATTCAATGTTTTAAAAAAGCTCTACAAACTTGGTACTTAATTTTTAACCTTACAATTTCAAATTTGACTTATGATATTCGTATTTATGTGATCTTTGAGCTTTTTTTGTATCTTGAAGCTTGATTTTCACTGAAAACGTTCGTTTCAGTAGGCTTAATGATTTCAGTGGACAAGTTCTTTGTCGTTTCTTATTTTCTGTCGTCAGGTATAACTTGGTCTATTTTATCTAATTTAAAAATCGAGAATTTCATCATAAATAAATAAATAGAGTCAATGTTTTCTCACATATTTGTATTGAAAAAATCGTTTGTCTCGAACTAAATAGAATTTTACTGCAAATAGTTGGAGTCAATTCGTCAAAATATGGGCTACACTTATATCAATTATGCCAATGTTATAAATTAGTAGTTATAAAAGGCGCCTATTGGCTCCATGTCTTGTAAGATCACTCAAATAGCGTCTAGGACATAAAAATGTTTATTTTTATCATTTTTTACAACGAATAATATCTTTATTGTTTCTTTGAAAACTAGAAGAGCTTAAAGAATTGATGTTTCTGTTTACGAAAATAATATGAAATCAATAGAGAAACTAGAATGATTAATGAATTTGTATAAAGTGATACATTGTGGAAAAATTATAAGAAAATTGACTGAAATTCGAAACTCCAATAGGCAGAAATTCCAAAACTACTCCATTTTTACACTAGGAGTAAATATTAAAGCCGGATTTACACAGAAAAAGTCACCAGAAACGAAAACTGGTTTGTTTTGGTTGTAAATTTAAATATTTATGGCGCGTTTTTACTTTAAATCGAAAATATTTTACTAATTACGTTTTGTAATTAACAAGACTTCAAATATTTGTTTCAAAATAAGCAAAGCCACAAATTTAAAACACCCGTTCAAAAATAGTGCTCATCCTCAAATAGCATAAAAGCTTGTACTGGTCTAAATTAGACATTTTGAACATTTTTTTGAAAAATTAATTAGCACTTGACAGGTTGAAAGAATGTACAAGTTTGTCTATCACCCTATTAGAGTTTGTCTATTTAAATTTGGATAACTTGACTCTTGGCTCCTCTTCTTTTAGATTGTTTTTGGGCTTTGGAGGATCTAATTTGAAAATTGCGTACAGTCATTCGTTTTGTTTAAAATGTAGCCAAAAATTAATGGATTCGATTCGGGAATTGCTCGAATTTTGACAATTGTCGAAAATTTCAACTGTAATTAATTATTTGGTGTTATCAGTATTTGGAGTCGTCTTTGAAAATTAATGTCCCTTTTGGTACCAATTTGTTATTTTTAGAGATAGAGGCAATTAGAGATTAGTGATGAAAAAATAAACCCACTGAAATTTACAATCTAAATTTATTGAAACTAATGTTTTATTTACAATAATGGTAACATATTTCATATATTATTATCAAACATAACTGGTATCAGGTTGGTTTTCCATTATGGAGAAGTTGCACCTGATTCATATATAAAAATAGACATTATCGAGAACTTATACGTTTATTTGAGAAATAAAAAAATTGATTTCGAACGAAGATATGCAATATCACTGGAAATTGATTTGTTTTTTTTTAAATAATAACAAAAAAAATATAAACAAATACTAATTAAAAATGAGAACATTATTCTTTCAAATTGAAACATATGGAAATAAAAATTGGTTTTCAAAGCAACATTTCTACAATCTATAATTGTTTCCTTGCCAATAATGTACCTGCATCACGGATTCAATCAAAATTCACTCGAACTCGCACAATTTTCGAAAATCCGACAATAAATCGATAATTAACAATAACGAGAAAGAAGACACTGCGATTTATTGGTAAAATCGCGGGCCCGAAAATCACTGGATCCTCCGACCCGGAAAATTATGTCACAGGTAGAACTCCGGCGAGCTTTGACCGTCGGAATTTAAATGATGTGGCTGTTGCTGTGCTTGTTGTTGTTGTTGTTGTTGGATTTGATTCTGCCGCCCCATTTGTAGCCGTTGTTTCAGCAAATCCCTCTCTTGTGTCACCCTAGCCAATTCAATTTTGATTTTATGTATCTCATTCTGCAAACTGCGATTCATCTGTTCTAAATCGTGCCGTTGTTGGAGACGTTTCGAACGGCAATTTTGTGCATAGCCGCGATTTTTCAGCGTGCGTCGTTTCTGTTTCAGCCGTACAACTTCTTCACGTGGACAACCATGGAGGCGTTTATTCAACTCACGTACAGACAACGTCATCAACATCTCATCGTTTAAACCAAGATCTTCACTACAAGTCGAATAGCCGGAAGTGTTATTGTTTAGACGGGGTGATAGGGCACTAGCACCACTGCATACAGATTGCGGCCGTTGGTGGAGATGATGGTGGTGGTGGTGAGATTGGTCCATCATCATACCGGATGGGATGTATTCGCGTCGTTCCCAATCCGGCTCGCCGCCCATACAATGCAACGGACGCAAATCTAAGGGTTGCGGTTCACGGGTCTGCGGGAACCACATAAACTCGTTCACAGCTTCCGGCCGGCAATTGATCGGCGAATTACTCGGCGGTGTGTCCGGCGGTGTACCTGGATCGTTCATTAACGGGTGCACCATGACGGCTTGTGGCGGATAGATGACTTCTGGTGGTGGTGATAGTGGCGGTATACGTCGATCATCCTGCCATTGGCGATTATAAATACGCTGATCACCATCTCTGGACATCCAAATGTCTGGTTCGCTAATTTGCCGTTTACTATCTTCACTTTTCACTGTAACACTCTCTAAATGATCGAGTACGAAATTCTGCACGTACTCCTCCGCTAGATGTTGGTCTTCTTGATCCATTCTAACATGTGTCTGATTTATTTACAATAGAGATCACTTCGTATAGCGCACTTCAGTTAGAGCAAACGGAACTGCTTCAACGCAACACAAACGAACTGAATGCACTGTAATGTTGTCGGCGGCGGCGGCGGCGGCTCCGACTGCAGACCCACTGATAGAGGGGCGGCGTCTCACTGGCACCGCCTTCATTGAAGACGATAGGTGGCCAGTGATTTCTCTACGGAAATTTGTTTATACCTCTGTAGCCAGTCAACATGCAGAATATTCTCACCATATTGTTGTTATATGAGAGCTTTTCCACAACACATATGACACCCATACTGCACCTTTATCAGGACATACTGATATCAACCATACTCGACCGATAAGGGACGTTGAAAGGGTTTTCTTTTGTATAAAATACGGTTTTCTTTGTATAGGATGATTTATGAGTGGAGCACTTGGAGCTTTAAACATCTCCCCAATTTTAGACAATAAGGGTGAGATTTACCCCAAACCCCAATTTTGCAACCCACTCAATTGATTTATTCTTTATAATCAAAATTATCAGTATCGGTGATTGTTTTCAAAATGCGCATTGCATCAACTAAAATCGCATTTTTAGCCCTTTTTCGGGTGAATTTTTCCGAATTTTGTGCCGCAAGTTTACTGATTGTATTCGTATCGAATAAACACTAGTTGCACAAAAATGCAAACGTCAGTTATAGTGAAAATCGCGACTTATTTCCTGGCATACCCCAAGTTTATTGCAATGTCAGGGAAAAAGCTATATCAACTATATACACCCGAGTTCAGTTCGTTTACCGAACACTCTATTATACTCTCTATAGTCCATTTTATTGACTTCTACCTTGTAGAGATTGTGCAAACAATACGTTCTGGTTGGGAATTATTTGTTCACAATTAAAATTTTAAGCATATTAACCCTTTCAACCCCGACATTTGTTAATTTATTATTTGTACAAGTCGAACGTAATACGGTAATTACAACGTACAAAAAATTGTGTAAATTTCAAATATAAATAACCACTCACCCCACACAGATTAGGTGGTTAGTTTAAATCCCGAGGGAAACTCCACTATTATTAACATTCCGTACAGAATGACATGTTGACTTATTAGATAATCTTCACGGAATTTGAACATAATTATTTATATATGGCGACATTATTAGAATCGGGGACAATTATTAACCTGTTGACTGCAATTTGGGGTGGAATTGATTAAATTCTCAATACGGCCAAATGAATCGAAAGGGTGTATTTATATAATCGTCCAGATTGTAGATAATCATTCAAAAGTAGGAAATTAAACATGAAGTGTTTGTTGATTTTGCAAAACTCAGGATATATAAATCATAAATAAGTTCAGATAAGTGAAATTTTTTTCGGTTTTTCGAATTTAAAATAAATTTCCTTTGTTTCACAACTATTAATTATAGATTTCATTAATAGAAATTAATTACAAAATTTATCAAAATCAAATGTAACAATTTGGTTTAATGAACCGAAAAGCGATATTATCCTAACACAACGAAGAAAAAAGTGTAAATTCAATGTCAAGGATAACGATACTGTACTTTGTCTGATTACGTTATAATCGTTAATTAACGATAATCAATTTATTAATAAATCATAATTTATTATTAAAAAATCGTTTTGATAACATCAAAGTATCAAAATCCAGTCGACTTAAACTAGTTTAAATTACGAATAGATTCACTAATCTTTAGTTTCACCTTCTTCATCCTCCTCCTCAGCTCCACGGATAAACAAAACGTTATTACACCGGATCAAAACCTCACCCAAATTACCTAAAAAACAATAATCAATCGACAATTAACTAACTAATAAATCAACAAACCACTCATATTTCCATCGATATACTCCTCGGTATTGGCCAATTGTAAATTCATATAACCATCAACCGACACTAGATAGCCTTTATATTCGTGGCCCCATTTCAATTTTACCATAACCGCCTTCCCTGTTAAACTGTTCAGGAACGGTTTCGGATTGATCGGCATCGACGTACTCATGGTGGTTTGTTGGTTTTTGCGCGATTTTCTTCCGGAAATAGTCGGCAAAACAACGTTGAAAAACGCCGGATTTTCAGGTTATGTTCGATTAAAGTTGGGTTATGTGCGGCGTTGCCGGATGTACCGCCTCAAAGTCGGGGAAATTCGGTTCGATTTTGATGCGATTCCGGTAGATGTTGTGGAATTTGCTAGATTTGGCATTTGGGGTCATTGAATTGGGTTTGTTTATAGAGTGTTGGGTATTTTTAAATAATTTCAAAATTTTTATTGGGGTTAATTCGAAAATTATCGCTAATTTTTGTTTTGTTATAATTAATACGGTAATTTGGGGGGTATTGTGGAGTTTTATTGTAGATTATTATGGTTTGTAAATCGGCGATCTATAGGATCTATGTGAAGTTGATGGTAATTTAGACATTGGACTTTGACATACCAACTTTATTTACAAAAAAAACCTAGGATATAAAAAGATAGTTGTTAAAAATATTTAGACAAAATTCGCAATTTTATCAAACAAATGCGTATTAATTATTTACTAAATAAATTTATTTCAAGAATATAGAAAATTTACAATTTTTTAACAATTAAATTTTATAAATTATGAATGGATGATATAATTTCGACCAATTTACGCAGGTATGATATCTATATTTATTTTCCCGATACTGTTATCAATCAATAATACTAATTATTAATTTTTGATAAGATTAATAATAATCAGGTACAGGTGCACAGGCGATTTTAATAAAATCCTCATACCGTACCATACTATTATTATTAACATTAGCCTCGCGAAAGATACGATCCACCTCTTTCACCGACAAACATTCACCCCAATTCTGCAACATTTGTCGCAACTGTTTGGCCGACACCACCCCATTGCCGTCCGTATCGGCCGCTTTGAAAGCATCGACAATTTCCTTCGGCAAATTCTCAACACGGGAGTGAATATGCATGACTTCCAGAAAATCGGCGAACGTCATTTTGCCGCCCTTAAAACGTTAAAAATCATAGAAAATTCGTACAATTCGGGTGTAGTGTGGTTTACTTTTTGTTTGAAATAGCCAGCTAGTTCCGATATTGTCGGCGATAAGCCTAGACTTCGCATGATTAGCGTTAATTCGTCTAGCGATTTTATATGGCCCGATCTGGCGAATAAATAGAAACATTCGCGGAATTCGTCGATGTCTTGTTCTTTGAAATAACGCGCCTGTAATTGTTTTATTTTAATTTATAAATACGATAAAAACAATTATAATTACCATATCTAGTGCCACGTCAGGTGTGTTTGTGGATGATAAACAAAGGTACAGTTGTACAATGAGAATTGCTATTCGAACTATTCTATTTCAACAAGAGTGGGGAGATTCAATACTCAAATTTGTTATCGAAATATGATTATTAGTTTTGTAATTAATTTGGATTTTAATGTTAAATTGACCTTGATATGTAGTAGAAAATTACATAATATTGTTGATTCTTCTATTTTCTAGTCAATTATGTACGTAAAATCGATAGTCTTCCACAATGTCCACTAGTCACAGTCACAAATTGGACAATACACAAATCGTACTGACAAGCCTTTGTGCCGGTGCAATAGCTGGTGCTTTAGCTAAAACAACAATAGCTCCACTAGATCGAACCAAAATCAATTTCCAAATCAGGTAAACCAATCAATTAACCAGCATTAAAACCAAATTAATCGTCTTATTGTAGTAATAAATCGTATTCAACGAAAAAAGCGTTTAAATTCCTATTGAAAACTTATAAACAACAAGGATTATTGGCGTTATGGCGGGGCAACAGTGCAACAATGGCACGTATAATACCGCATGCAGCAATACAATTTACAGCACACGAACAGTGGAAAAGAATTTTACGAATAGATAATGATGCTGGTAAATCACCAAAGAAATTGTTTTTAGCCGGTTCATTAGCTGGTGCTACATCGCAAACTTTAACTTATCCTTTAGATGTTGCTAGGGCTCGAATGGCTGTTACCGATAAAGGCGAATACTCGACACTTCGACACGTAAATTATACCAATTATAATTCTATTGATTATTAATTTATTTATTTTGTAGGTGTTTAATAAGGTTTATCATGAGGAAGGTATACGAGCTTTCTATCGTGGCTATATACCGACAATAGCCGGTGTTATACCCTATGCAGGTGTATCGTTTTTTACTTATGATACTTTAAAATATTTATATCGTCAACATATTGATAGCTCAATGATGCCAAATCCGTTAATTGCACTCGGTTTCGGTGCTATCGCCGGTATGTTAGGACAATGTAGTAGTTATCCATTGGATATTGTACGACGACGGATGCAAACTGATTTGAATGGACGATATAAGACGATTATTGGCACAATTAGGATAATTTACAGGTAAATTTGTAGAAGATACAACTATTGCGGTATAGTTAAAAATTTAATTTGGATTTCATTGAAATTCGAATTTAAAGGTGCAAATATTGGAATTCTTGGGTTGTGAATTAAGTTTTTTTTTTTCTGAGAATTCGTGAACGCATTTCCGGGGAATAGTCAGCAAAATTTGTCAACTCATCGGGAAATCGGTCAAAAAACGCTTTCTTTGGACAATGTCGCGATTTTGATCAAAGCAACTAACTAGGAAACATTCCCGGGTGCCCCCGTCCGATTTTAATGAAATCTAGGGGATGAAATCGTTACTCAAAGTTTAGTCTAAAACGGGGTACTTTTTAAGTTTCGCATACTTCCGGTTAAAATATTGAAACGGGACAAAGGGTGAAAAATAATGTAGAAATCCATTGTTTGCATATAGAAATGTTAATTAGGGTAGAAGTGATAAGGGTTGAAAGTAAGAAAAGTCAAATTCATCGGATTTTGACGAAATTAATGTCATTCGATAGAAGACAAAAAGTAGCTGAACCTATTTTTGGATTTTTTCGAAAAATTCTTTACATTGATTGAGAGTTTGTTTTTAAAAATGATTAATCTTCGATAGCCGATCTTTTTGAAATGAATAAAGTGATTTTGCCTGCAATGATGTCGAAACTAGAGCAAAAATCACTAAATTAAAGTAAATACTCCCCCGATTGAATTCAAAGTAATTAAACTGAGAGCTATTACAGAGAACAGTGTAAAGAAAACGTTTTTTAGCCAATTTTCCGATGATCTACGACGTCCAAATTTTGCTGAAATATTCCCCTGGAGATGCCACTACAGATTCTCAAAATATTTTTCGAATCACTAATCAACTAAAATTAATTCAAATTATTCTTTTGAATGGAGCATTCGGTATATTCGTCTAGGAATATTTGAAATTTTTGGGAACGGGGGCGCAAAAATGCGTTTTGTACAGGGAACGGTCCTGATATTTAATCTATACAAGTTTATTTTCGATGGTATTTGAGGATATCTCAAATAAGCAATAATAGGACGAATTAACAGATAACATTACTACTTTTTGAGTTTAATCGAAAAGCTTATTTACTTATCTTGAATTTATGATTGATAAAATTACTTATTTTCTTCTGACAGCAGAATTGTAACAATTATTAAATTAGATTCTCATTCAGGTAAAAAATAAAACCATAGAGTACTGTGAAACAATTGCTCTTTATCATTTGTCACATTTGTATTAATTTCGTTTTAATTATTGATTATTGTATTTTTATCACGAAGTTTAATCAAGAAATTGAAGCATAAAGGCACTAAAAATTTTAATCAAAATTTAATTAAAATAAATAAATAAATAAATAAATAAAGGCCATTATTATATCAAGTGACAAATGAAAATAATAAATGTTCCATAGTACTCTATGATCATATTAAATCCAAATTGGTCTCTAATTGTAAGGTAAAAGAAAATAAAAATATAATTTTACGTTCTATTATTGAGTGCCATTAAAAATAAACCATCATGTACATAAATTCGGTTTAATTAATCAAAAAACCACAATTTTATGAAGAATTTTTCAGAAATTCGTCTATACGTCTCACCAATCCCGTTTAAAATATTCTACGGTTACACTAGTTAAAAAACATTAACCTTTGGTGAATCATAATTTAATTTAACGACCTTTTCTCCAAAATTGTTCATTAGAATTGTTAATTTTCCGTCTACAGATTAATTTAAAACGTTGTTTATCAGAGACAGGTTCTATTTAAAAAAATAAACATTTTATTTACAACACTATCAGTTGATAATTGTATTATTTTCCAGTGAGGGTATCATCAAAGGCTTCTACAAAGGATTATCGATGAATTGGATAAAAGGCCCGATAGCTGTTGGGATCAGTTACTCAACTTATGACAATATTAAAGACTTATTACGGAAGGTTGCTGTTCATTATAATACAAAATTTCTATAATATTGTTATTGTCATTATTATTATTATTATTAGTCGAATGCAGTAGATTCACCTGTTTGTGATTAATGGAATGTTGTATATTTTGTTACTAAAACATTATATGTGTCTTTTTTATTTGTTAATAAAATTATAAAACGTTGAAATTGTTTAAAATTACCGCCACAATTGCCGATTGGTCTGTCAAAATATTTGCAGTGACGTCAGTTGACATATTTAGAAATGGCTGCCGATTAGACGTTGTTTCCTCAGCACGCTAGATAACGTGTATTTGTTTCGAGTTTTTTTTAGTTATAAAAAATTAATATCTAAAGTAAATGTTCGATTTTAATAGCTTACAAAGCCGTAGTTGGTTTTCGCTTCGAATTTAGAAAGGTCAGTTGCATTATTAATTATACTTATTGGTGCAGTTCTGTAAACAATACATAATGTACCAGGTCCCGCTTCCTCAATGACCTTGAGCCTTGATTTATTTGCATTTTTTCCATCGTTTTTTCTGCCTGAATTCGTTATTGGCGTGGTAATATTCTCCAATCTCCCCCTTTTTAATTTGCATTTTTCGCCAATTTTATACCAGCAAGTCGGTATGGAGGTGTTTAAATCGTTATTTTTTGTTGTTAGAACATAACCTCTCGAGATGGCTTTGTGGGCGAAGGCTCAACAACTACCACCGGAAAGTCTGCAGAAGATTCGTGCCATTTACGGTGACCATTTCCCTATAGAGGTGCGCCACTATCTGGCCCAATATATCGAAGATAAATTTTGGTAAATTTCCGATTTTATATCGAAATCGATCGTTTAATTCGCATCGTTATAGGTCAGAAATTGAACTGCAACCGGACAATCCACAACATGAACAGTACGTTTCAAATTTGGTCAATTCCCTTATACAAGAGATCGAGAATAAAGCGGCTGTTGTTACCGATGCTGAGTACTTTCTAACGAAATTGAAACTAGCTGAAGCGGCTAAAATGTTTCGACAACGATATAGGTCGGTTTAGCAACAATAACCGCAATGATTCTATTAATTTTTTGTTGTTTTCAACAGCGGCAACCCTATGCAATTGTTTAATTATGTACGACAATGTTTAGCTACGGAAATGAGTCTTGTACAGGCATCGAATGGTGAACCATTAACCGGTTTATCGAACATTATGACGTCTAATACTGGAACCGAAATTATACACAAAATCGAAATTTTAAGACGACGTACTCAGGTATTTATAAAAGTAGCTAAACTAAATTAAAATAATAAAATTTGTAAACCACAGGATACAGCAGATGATTTGCGGCGAATGGAGCAAGAACAGGAAGCGTTTGCTATTCAGTATCATGAGTGCACCAAGCTTAATGGTAAATCAGTTTATACTCGCAATAATCGCCAATATCAATTAACTGAAAATTGGCTAGATGACTCAATGAGTGAATCTAAGCGATCAAATCGTTTATAAAACGGAAAATTGATGGAAATTTATTCAAAAAATCGCACAAAAGAAAGTTGGCAAAAGACTTAACGTCCATAAATTTGCAATTAAATTAGGGAAAAATTGCTAATTTCAACTAATTTTGCACAAATTTGCGTTACAATTGATTGTAATTGTGACGCAAGTAATTTAATTTAATAGTAATTTGAATTGAAATTTACAAAAAACCCCTACGTAATAATTTTTCATAAACCGTTGGGAATTTCTGAAATGTTTACGTAATTTAATTAGCAAAAGTACTGAATTGTTTGGAAATTTGTGGGGAAAATTCGTAATTTTAATTATTTAATAATTATTTAAATAATTGGGTAATTCTAAAATATTTTGGGAATAACGTTAGTTATATAATTTGGCCGAAATTTTATAAATATTTTGGTGCACTTTCAGTTTATTTAGAGTGGATCTAAAATTGGGATTATCGTAAAATTTGAATAAAATTTCTGGGCTATTTTGCTAACGGTTTTTGTTAATTTCAGCACACATTCAGCAACTTTCATCAACTCCTACAAATGCTCAAACAACTGCAGGTCTACAGAAATTGGTCCATCAAAAAGAATTATTAGAGAAGGTCATGCATCAGAAAGTGGCCGGTTTAATGCAGTTACGTTTAGCATTAAGTGATAAATTTAAAGAAACAATCCAAATTTTAAATCAATTACAATCCCATATATTAGATGAAGAGATGATAAAATGGAAACGTGAACAGCAATTGGCCGGCAATGGTGCAACCTTCAATAGTAATTTAGATACAATACAAGAATGGTGTGAAAGTTTAGCCGAATTAATTTGGTTAAATCGACAACAAGTTAAAGAAGTCGATCGTTTAAGACAAAAATTATCGTTAGATCCACCAGGTGCCCCAGATGATATACCGCAATTAACAGCCGATGTAACTCAATTATTATCGTCTTTAGTAACATCGACGTTTATTATCGAAAAACAACCACCACAAGTTATGAAAACAAACACAAGATTTACAGCAACTGTACGTTTATTAGTTGGTGGTAAATTGAATGTACATATGACACCGCCACAAGTTAAAGTAACAATAATATCAGAAGCTCAAGCTAATGTTCTATTAAAAAATGATAAATTGGCAAAGAATGGTGATTGTAGTGGTGAAATATTGAATAATACCGGTACAATGGAATATCAGAGTGCTACACGTCAATTATCAGTCAGTTTTCGTAATATGCAATTGAAAAAAATCAAACGTGCTGAAAAGAAAGGTACAGAAAGTGTTATGGATGAGAAATTCTCATTATTATTCCAATCGCAATTTAGTGTTGGTGGTGGTGAATTAGTATTCCATGTATGGACATTAAGTTTACCGGTTGTTGTTATTGTACATGGTAATCAAGAACCACATGCATGGGCAACTGTAACATGGGATAATGCATTTAGTGATCAAGGACGTGCACCATTTGCTGTACCAGATAAAGTACCATGGTCTAGAGTTGCTGAAACATTATCATTAAAATTCCGTTCAGCAACTGGACGACCATTAACCGAAGATAATTTACGATTTTTAGCTGATAAAGCATTTCGTGGTAATTATAATGAAACGAATAATCCAAGTTTGAGTTGGGCACAATTCTGTAAAGAACCGTTAACAGATAGGAATTTCACATTTTGGGAATGGTTTCATGCTATTATGAAATTGACTAGAGAACATCTACGTGGACCTTGGGTTGATGGGTAAATTATACGATTATTACCAATTTAATTCTAATATATATTTAATTTAGCGCAATTATGGGGTTTGTAAAGAAGAAACAAGCTGAAGAGATGCTAGCTTCGTGTCCTTGTGGTACATTTTTATTGAGATTCTCCGATAGTGAATTGGGTGGCATTACAATTGCATGGGTTTCAGGTAATTTATTTGAATAAAACAATTACAACAGAAAATTATTGATTTTTTTTTCAGATACTGGTGAAGTGTTTAGTTTACAACCGTTCACATCAAAAGATTTCGCAATTCGATGTTTGGCTGATCGTATTGCTGA
This sequence comes from Hycleus phaleratus, assembly GCA_013841185.1. Taxonomy (NCBI): domain Eukaryota; kingdom Metazoa; phylum Arthropoda; class Insecta; order Coleoptera; family Meloidae; genus Hycleus; species Hycleus phaleratus. The sequence continues at coordinate 28,072 of JACDRP010000396.1, read as the reverse complement.
TCTAACACATCTTGTTTACTTATATCCGGACATATCTAAAGATATACCATTTGGAAAATATTATACTCCGTTTCAAGGTATTCTCTATTTTAATTTCATTATTTTATTGTAATTGTTCCACAATTTAATATCAGTGGTAAGACGGCTTATCCGGTGGAAGTAATCGGTATTGATAAGCGCGTTATGATTCATTCAAATTGTATTTTTACAAAATTCGAAATTGCGCGTGAAAATTGGATTTTTTCTCCGTGTTATCATCCTTTTTGCACAATTGTTTATCTTTAAAATAGTGAAATCGGCAAATAAAAGTCCCAGTGGGCTTTCTGGAAAATTAAATTGCAAATTTCTTGCAGTTGAAAAACTAAATTTTGTATCGAAATTGTATTAGAGTTGTCCAAATTACAAAGAAAAATACAGAAAATTATAACAAATCACTATACAAAAATTCTTCTAATTCTCGCTACTTTTATAACTTACATTGGTGTTATTTAAACCATTAATACTCGACAATTTTTATATTACAGATAATCAACCATCTGCAAATAATGGTTACGTGAAGCCGGTTCTTGTAACACACGTGCCAGGTTTAAGTAGTGGTCCAAGTTATCCAAATACACCACAACATTCATTTTTACAATCACCAGATCCATCAAGAGATACACCATCAGTGGTGAGCAGGTGAGTTTCAATAATCATCCATTAGAATTCGTATTTTTTTTTTAATTTGTTTATTTGGTAGTGTATCATCATCGTTATCTTTTAGTTTTCAGAATATGCTAGATATCTAAAATAAAAAACAACAGTCATACTTCTATAACAACTTTGTTACTATTTTTTGTCTTTATTATCATTAATTTTACTATTATTATAATTATTATTTTGATATAATTCAATGCTTATATTTTTTTTGAATTCGCGAGTATATTTATTAGATCATATTATCATTTTGATATCTTTACATTTTACTTTATTAAAATTTCGATTAATCAGATTTTTGATAAGATCATAAAATTGAAACTGGAATTAAAACTATAACAGGGTAAATTCGACAAAATTCCAAAAAATGTGATATAAAAATTTTGTTAATATTTTCTATTAGTGTTTTGTTTATAAAATTTTTCTATTCATTGATTTGTTTTATTTTTAACCTACACTAGAATTAAATTAAGGATTCAGTTTCANAATTAAGGATTTATTCAGTTTCACCTCACTATCATTCATATTTTGCATGACACAATGCCCATATTTAAATTGATTAATTGTTGAAAATTTTAAATATGGGCATTTTTAATTTGTTCTAATTAAAAACGCATTCTGCAAACAGACATGACCAGACACATTTGCAACAAAACATGTATTTTAATCAGTTTTATAATAGAAACACGACTTGTCTTGAAATCATCAAGTTTCATTATCATTTCGATTTTTTTTGTGCCGTTTTGTTTTGGTTGGTTTGTCTGTGTTGCAGTAATGTGTGATGTCTGGTTATGTCTTTTGTGCAGTTATGCCAGCTCGGTTGCAACAACAACAACAGCTAGTGGTGGTGGTGGTGGTGGTGGCAATAATGGTGGTCCTGCCATGGATTATTTGGATCAATTTGATGATTGCAATATCGATCTCAATGGTCTTGTTAATTTCAATGAGCTGATGCAAGGGTACAAACAATAATTGAAGATATGGGTGCTGATGATAATCTGATCAAAATTACAGGTGGGTCTATTTTGAAACTTTTTTTTTTATAAATAATCCACCCGACTGTTTTTAATATTTCGATAATTGTTGATTACGGATGGGTTTGATGCTTTTTAAACATTAATGTAGTTTTAAATAATTTTACATTTAAGAGAAGAGCGTTTTTGTCGAGTACAAAATTGTGCAATTTAAGCAATTCCTTGTACCTTTAGTTTTTTTTTTTTTTTTTTAATAGTTTTATAGCTTATGTACATTTTTTTAAATGAATGGTGCTTCATTTATTCGTTATGTTTTCAAATTTCTAGCCCGGAAAGTAAATGTAAATTTCGTTTCGTGTAAATTTTCGATAATTAAGACCAAAATTTAGATATACAAATATTTTTAGATAGTTTATAATCTTGTTGCACTATTTGAAAGTTATATTGACAAGACAATCCACAATAATCGTTGAAATGTATAGAAATATTTTTGAAATGAAACGAAATTAATTGAATAATGAGACTTTTTCTTTTTGTAATTGTGTGCCATGTATTGGTTTAGTTAGATTCGACACCTTTTAAAACACAAATTTGTTGTAATGTTAATCGTACATGTGTTGTTAGTGTTCACCACAGCCAACACTTGACATGTGCCTCTAGCTAAATGTTGTGATAATATTTTGGAAACTAGTAAGAAGGCAATTTTTTTTTGATAATACAGTGATTGTGGTTGCTGATATTTTTAATATTGGTAATACAGAGAACGGCCTTTATATTTGTAATTGCTGTTATTACATTTAATTCTATGTAAAATTTTTGCAATATTGTTGAAATAGTAGTTTATCTTTTTCGTATATAAATATATTTGTTTCTGGATTTCGTCAAAATAACAATTTAAGAAAGATATAATAAATCTTTGGTCTTTTATTGATCACCTTTAAAAGTCATAATCCCATTTATCCTTTTTTGTACATTTCGACTACTATCCTTAACATTGATATAACTCATCTAATAAATCACATAAACATCAAATTGTGCAACTGTTATAAAATTATCAACAATTAACAAAAATTAAAAAAAAAAAATGGCACTAATCACCAGCGAACCATTTGTTTATATTCATCTTTCACTGATACACGTTTAATTGTCTCATAACCCAGAATTATACTAAAACTGAACGTCGCTGATTGTATCAAACGAACATTTAAACCTTTTAAAAACATTTTAAAACCTTCTTCTATCCATAAATCACGGAAAGCACCACGCATTGATTCAATTCTTTGTACTTGTAATCGAGCTCGTACTACATCTAATGGATTTGTTATTATAGTTGTGGTAAAACCGCCTAAAGTACCAGCTACTGCTTGTATTAACAAATGTGACACCCAAACTGGTAGAATTCGATACAATTCATCTAGAATTTAATTGTTAATATAACGTAATTTTAGGGGTTTATTGAACCTTGATAAAAATGATAGAATCCCCACCATAACGCCGAATTCGGCACATAAGCTGCAAGACTAGCCATATAACCACGATAAAAACCTTTAATACCATCACGACGAAATATCTCTTTAACTATATCCAATGTTATTGATAATTTACTACGGCCCGGTGTTAGAGCGATTCCAAATGGATTAAATGCAGACTAAAATAATTTTTCAATTACTATTAGTGTTTGTTAATTCAAATCGATGAACCTTTTGGTTTTTACTTTGAACTCCCATCATCATTAAATGCTGACTAAGAACATCAAATGGTACAATTATTGTCTGGCCGACTAGAGAAGCACTACCACCGGCGACTAGTGCACGTATTCTAGAATCGATATCTTTTTTGGCTAGTAGGTGTCTGACACCTTCGTACACAGATATATAAAATACACCTGGAAATTATCGATTTTTCTCTAAAACTCTATCGCATTGTTAATTTAGATTTGTTACCGCTAACTATCTGAACTGATGATATCCAGAAACCTTTATATAAACCGGAGAAACCTTCGTATTTATAAATTTTACCATAAGCATCAAACATACCTAAAATAACAGATAGAATATGATGTAATGATTAAAATTGGTAATTACCAGAGTAGAGGTCATTTTGTTTTTGGATTTGCAACCGCGTCTTTATCACTGTTAACGGATAAAGTACACTTCTGACTGTAAATGAACTTAACATTGATAATGGGAAAAATTTCGCTTTGTCCATCATATTCCATTCAATGGTACGAATCAATTCCGGTGACGGATTTTCAATAACTGTCGACATGATTTTCCTTTTTAAATCTCAATGAATTGAAACCGTAATCTATACAATTCAAACAACGTTGAGGTTATGTTAGAAATAACGTTTTAAAATATTTGTACATTGTTGATTTCAACAATCCAACTTGTCACGTTACAGACTCTTGTAATTTAAACATTTTATTCGAATTTATCTTTTAAAAATACGTTTATATAATCATTTATCTTGATTTTTCCGAAAACATCTGACTGAACTTTGACAATGACAACCACTAGTGACAAATCTCACATGATTGGTAACAATAAAAAAATCCCTAAAAATTGACGCCAAATTTAAATTCAAACTATGCAACTCTGATGACAACGATGCATAAAAATCGATTAGAATTTTATTTTCCAATTATTTACATCCACATTGAATTTATGGTTCTGCTGGCGGTTCTGCGGCTACTTCTTCATCTGCAGGAGGCGCGTCACCTGGGGCTGTTTCGGCTTCTTCTGCTGGATTCTCTTCAGCTGCCGGTTCTGTGGCTTCAGCAACTTCAGCTGGTGGTTCTGTCGCTTCAGTACCTTCAGCGGCTTCAGTTGGTTCAGCTGAAGCTTCTGTAACAACAGCCACATCTTCAGTTACGCCCTCTTCTTCGCCCTCGTCCTCATCTACGGGGGCTTCTTCACCCATTGGTTCTTCTTCTAAATCTTCTTCAATACTTAATACGTACTCTTCAGTGTCTGCTTGTACTTGTGCCGCTGGTTTTTCAACTTCCGCCTGTTCTAGTTGATCTCCACTAAGATAACGCACAATTTGACCGAGTTCGTCCTGTGATCCCGGTTTCATCTCGCCTTCTAGTACTGGACTTGGAAGTGCTCCTGATGGTATTTCTTCAAGCTGGTCTTTCGATGTTTTGAGTGCTATAATTAAAATAAATCATAATGTAATCTATCACAATTGAATCAATTAATCGATTCGTGAAGTTGTTTTAAAAGTTACCTTCCAGTTGTTCATCACTAGCTCGTTTCTCTGCGGAAGGTCGTTCAAGTGGCGCTTCACCCCTTGGACGACATAATCGAAATTCTTTCGGTAATTCATGGTCTTCATATAACATATCAGAAAAATAGATACGTCGTATACGTACATTTGCATGGATTTGAATTCGTTTGGTTTCCAAATAGGTAGTTCCTAGTTTTATTATTAAAAAATTCAATTCTATTTCATATCTGCATATATGTATAGAGGACTGAATAAAGTTTACCGTAAGCTCGTTTAGTAAAATCAGCCAGGTTCAATTGAACTTGATTCCAACCGCTACTCAATTTGATCGGCATTGTTGTACAAAATGGAAGGACTTTTGTGGTTGATTGGAAATTTGATATGCGGAATCGGCGGTGCATGCCTTTATCATCTTCAAACCATAAATGGTAAAGGAATAATTAATTAAATTTAAAAGTCTATTTTTACCTAGAATTTGAATTTCGAATGAGAAATACTTTTTAAGATTTTTTATAATCATGACAAGAAATGGTAGTTTAATTCCCAACGAACTGCGAGCCTTGATGGGGCAGGTTATATAAGTTGTGGCAACATTCGTACCGGCTACCTCCAATACTAGAGATTTTATTTCATCGTCAATTACCCGCCGTACATGTCCGTTCTTTACCTACAAATCGATAAGATAATTGAGTTGGAGAGATGTCTCAATAAAAATAATATAAATTCAAATGGATTCCATAAACAAATCCTGGAATTCTATAAGATGCTCAAAATCCCCTATTAAATATTGAAAATAGATCTAATCTTATTGTTCGAGGGAACGTGCAGTCTTTTTTGAGCTTTCAAGATTATCGACATGTGCCGCCACGACACGTCTCCCATCAAAAAACCTCATCAACTATGAATATGGTAATGTGACAAGATCAACACGATAAAAACTATTTTCATAAATATTTTGGAATTTTAAATGGGCTTGTATTGTGGTTTATTTTTACAATAAGTTTAACTATTCTTACTTTTGTGCTCCAAATAAGCAACGGATTACTGCCACAACTGTAAAGTATTGAAATAAAACCATTTTGGAAAGTGTTTGCGAACATTTTATTGAAATGGAAATTGTCAAACTTTTGACATTTTATAATAAATAATTGATAATTTATTCAGATAATAGCTTTTCCAATTTGAATTTTTGTTTAGGGGTTAATTTTATAATCAAATTAGTATCGATTGGTTCTAGAGTTGGATTGAGTAATTCCCGATGGAGTCTTACACCATCCAAGGCTTTCAATTGGCATATTTCGTGCTTTTTTATTTCTTCTATAAATTGCTTATGCTGTTTCCGACAGACTCTATTGTACCGTTGTCGACAAATCACCCAACTATCACACAAATTTCGTTAGAATCATCAAAAAAAATATCCAAAATACTCACTATGGTAGTGTAAGATTTGTATAACTTGGATCTTGTGAATCACCACCTGATAGTTGTTCCCAATTTCGATGTTTTTTTGTTTCGACAATTTCCATTGTTTTGGGGTAGATTTACTTTGGATTATGATCGAAATTGGATTGGTTGTTGTATATCAAGGGTTGTTGCTAGGTTGCATGTTGACGTGTCTCCAAGATTGGGCAGAGCTTTCGGAATGTGTGATCGATCTGTTCCTGGCAGGTAATGACAACGCTAATAATAGTCGATTTAAAGAATTCGATAAGAATGGCAATATGTTGGTAAACAGTTGAAATTCCCAACCCTTTGTCCCTAGAGGGTATGGTTATTATCCCGGCGTAATAGTCTTGTCGGCAGTCTATAAGAAATTATTGTAAGGGTGGTAGCATTAGTCATGACATTAACATTAACGTTAGGATATAAAAGACAAAGGGGGTAGTTTTTGTGTTGTAATCTAATTTAGTTTAATTTTTGAACCAGACACGTTTTGTTGCAGTAGATATGCACAGTGCAAGAAAAAGTAGTGAGTCTGTCTGAGAAATGGCAGAAACGTTTCGATGATATTTCAAGGAACACTACCCTCATGTAGACGAATATAACCCCCATACATGTGCCAGTCATCAGTCATTTTACCAAATTATACCCCATTTCTGCTTATAACATTTACAGATTACTAGAATTGCAGAGAAATTTGAAAGTCCCCTTAATTTTGTTGTATTTCTCTTCTATTCCATTATTTCTTTACTGTTGTTACAAAACTAAAAACATTCAAAAAGAGCATTTTAGGGATAATTCTCCATTTATTTGTCCTTTTGTTGTTATAAAAGTCGACAAAATTCTCTGTTTTCAATTATACAATTCCTGGTCCAGTCAACGAGGGTTATATGAAATATTTTCAATGCTATGTAAGAAATAGTTTATAAGTTATATATGTAAAATGGAAATAGAATATCAGCTTTCATGGAAATACCAAAATTTATTAAAAATTTCCAAAAGATTTATTTCATGAATTGATAGAATGGAAGGATTCTGTCAATTCAATTCAATTTGATTTTGTTATCGTTCCACTGTCTTAATATTAATTTGATATTGATCCAAAAGTATGATATCAGATTTCGTTTATTTCTAAAATTACATTTCTTTCCATTCGGTGATAATTTAATAATGAAAACGGTGTACGATGTAGCGAATTGTTGGCGGAACATTATTTCATTGTTGGATCGATTTTCTACCTGTTGTTACATAAAACTTGAAAATATTCGTATTTTAATAATTTCTCGAATGTTCTATTTCACTAAAGATCGATTCCAACGATTTACACTACGATAAAACACAAATCGTTTCAACTAATTTAACGTTTCCATTTTGATCGATTTTCTCTTGCAAAACCGCTTAAATGATGGATTAACTAAAATGAATCGAAGTTTACGAGAACATTGCTCCATAAATTCGACAAGAAGAAAACATGAAACATCGAGAAATGCAATTTTGCACGAGATAAAAAGATTTTTGTGCTCGTTATTTGTGAAATTTAACGTTGGCAGCTTGTTGTCTTGAGAAATACTCCGTTACCTTGTTGTTGATAGTTTTCAAATTCGACAGGAAACTTTCTTTACCGAATAGCTTCTAGCGTTAGTTGACAGCGAATTTGAACCTAGACAGGGCCTGATCACGGCAATTTCGCGCCCCGGGCGCAAACAGTTCAGCTCGAAACTCAAATGAAATTGCGTTTTTCTATTCTACATACATATAGTAGGGTTTGTTAGAGAGCAGTGTTGATTCCAAGCGAAATTCTAGCCGGGAATTTAAGATTCACTCCCGAAAGAATCACTGAGTAATACAATTTTGAGTGACTAACGGATGACGAAAATAATCCGAGTAGTTTTTGTAATTTCTTTATTGAGATTACATTGGAAGTCTCCTACTTGTTAAAACTAACACCCCTGTGAGGGTGGGTCTCTACAGTGACAATCCATAATCATGCTTTTGCCCATAACTCAGTTGTATTAATTTGTTTGTAATAAATATGAGGCTACAAATATCCAAGAGGTGTTCTTATTGGTTTGCTAGTTTTCCGGAAATTTAAAAAATGGGAAAAATTGGTTACCTTGGCCTTCTAAAACGTCATGTTTTTGAAAGCTTTGGGAATCGTTTCGAAAAATCTGGATTCTGGGGAAATTTAATTACAATTCAAGTGTGTCGTGAAATTTCAAATGCTCTCTACCGCTCTATTTTAGGGTGAAAACTACACTTTTTAAGTTCTAGATAATTCACATCTGGATTCAACGCTCTCAAATTTAGATCGAAAATTGGGGATCTTTGCAATAATTGCACTAAAATACAGACTGCCGCCTGAAATGGGTGTTTTTCTGTTTTGAAATCCAAAGATCGGCCCTTTATCGTACCCATTTGAACTTGTTTTGATGTAATTTACATGTTGATTATCGCTAGAACTTTACACAAATTTCCACAAGTTCGTCGAAAATTCGTAATTAATGCATTTGTAGTAAATTCGCAACAATGTGCCATATTTGCGCTTGATTCTCTATGTTCAAATGAATATCCAGTTTTGCTCAATTCCAAAAGGCCAAGTTTGGATTTATATTGCCGACTGGAAATTCCACCGTTTGCAGATTAATTAAATTCCAATTGTTTGTTTAGACTTTTCTTTTGTATTGGACGATTTTCGATTTGATTTAGCACCCCCGATCGTGTTCATTAATGATTCAACGGGGGTGTATCCACTTGTACCAATTCTCTCTGATTACATAGACACGTTTACCTATCCAGATACAGTGTATATTGCCTTTTACATGTCTATATTCCCCAGCATAATGCATGTACACCCTTCGGTTCTTCATCAATTCTAGCCAGTCATAGGGGGTGTATTTTGTATGAATAGGTGGTTTGCGGCCATTTTTAACCCAACTTCGGTACGTTCCGTTCGGTAGGTTCGTTAGTTGTCGTTTGTATAGCGTCCCATCTGCGCGAATCTAGACTGAGTTCTAACATTGAAAGGGAACAGTATCGATACACGGGTTTTGTTTTGTGCATGATGCTGCTGGTGTTGTAGTTGTAGCCGGGGCTTGAGTACAGAATAGATCACAAAAATACAGACAGTACAGAAAATTATATAATTAATGGTGGCTTTCATGTGAATGTGTAAGGTTTCTAATTAGATATTGTAGTGGTTTATTTATAATGACAGTGAGTGGTTTGACTTAAACAATTGACTGTAATTCGACAGTAGAGGGTTGAAATCGAATACTGCGATACCCCCTGGTTGCCACATAATTTTGTAAGTTCATTCTAATTATAATACAACCACCAAATATCGATTATTCAATTAATTATAAAAAAAATCGAGTTTAGGGGGTTAGAAATGTCAAAATGTTGAACACTAGGTTTGAATCGTGACAGCGCCGGCGACTACCACTACACTCTTGGTGGTGGTAGAATATAGCGATTGTAGTACACCGGTAGCGGGGTAGTTTTATTGATTTTACGATACTAAGGGCTAAATATGCAGTGCGTGTTCTAGCCCTTCCCTCGTTTACGTTTTTCTCTATATTTTGTTGGCTGTCCTCACGCATATGTTCTTTACTAAAATTTCCAATGAGAGTAAAAGAAATCGGCGTCGCGACGCTATACATCACCTAGAATGTAAATATAAAGGTGGAAATGCGCCGGCTTACTACCCGAAATGGTCATTGATCTTAGAGTTTTTTAGTTAAATGTAAATTATAATAAATTACAATATAAATCTTTATTTTGAAAGGTTTCAACTATAAATTTCGAATTTTCAAGACCACCTTTACATAAATTAATACCACAATTCTACCCTTTAGAACTACAATTCTAATTCTATTTATATTCAAAATTGTAAAGCCATCATTTTCGGTTCAACGACAGCGATTAGATTTTTCTTGTCATTGCCACCCTATTGTTACAACTGCCCCTCAATCGACAAAAACTAGTCGATCGTCAATATAGAAATTAGAATTTTTGAAATTTGCGATTTATGGAAAGGTGTTGGAATTTTACAATCATGAACGATAAGGGCAAAGTTTTATCGATAATTATAATCTTTTTACTTTTAATTTTTATCCGAGTTTGTTGATGACTTTATATAAAACTACATGTTCGTGTGAATTTAAATCGAGGACAGATTTTTAAGAAAAGATACGCTTTTTACCACAAGAAAACTTGCGATTTCTTTTGCTAGTGGAAATTTTGATTATCAATAATTGACTATAATTATTTTTTAATAACATGTCGTTATTATTGCAACTGTTAAAGTAATTATAAAGATATTTTAGTTTCCGTTCTATTTTTTAAGTTCACAAGACTCATATTTCATAATTCTTGCATTTAGATATTCACCTATTGATCAGTATGTAAGTCTAGTCGTAAACATTCAGTTTTGTTGCACGTACCACCAATGAATTCTCAAACCACAAATACATAATTTTATTACAACCAACTTCCTAAGTTTGTTTATATTTGAACCGGCATACCAGTGTAATAGTGGCTTTACGATTATCGATATTAATCATATTAAAAGATAGATATCTTGATGTAGTTTATGCAAATATTTAACCAAATATCTCTTTAAAATGAGTCGCGTAATCATTATGGAAATTTGGAGGACTATCGGCCGATATTTTAAATTAAAATTTTATTGATTTTGCTAAATTTTACGTTTAATATTAAACAAATCTTTTAACGTTAATTAGCGGATTATATTCAAATTATTTCTTAATAAAATTTAAGTTGATTGAGTGATATTTGTATTTATAGAATAATTCCGTCAAAGCAGTAAAGAGTATCAACTTTTAATTATATTTCGGTTTACTTCGAAATTTTCACGCAACTTTCAATTGGCTTTAAACAAGTTGAAATTATAACGAAATTTTCGTATTTGATTTTCTGGGTTTTCGTCAATTTCGAAGACTTTCAACTGTGTTAAAAACGGTTGTAAATGGGATTTAAAGTTCAAACTAAATTTATTACAATTGTATGACATCCCCACGTCGAATTATCAAATTTTTAAAATCGATTTGTTTACAAATCAACTGTAATTGCGTTTTTTCACGAAATATAAAGCTCATGTTGTAGAAGATCTTGTTTTTCAATGATCGTTCTGTTCTTGCTTGTTATCAGAGTCGATGTGGTGGCGGTGAGATGTACCAAAGATTTGGGGGTGTGAACATGGGTATCACCATTGTGGTGGTGCTGTTATCAGTATGGATTGTAATTGCAACCGCATTATCAACAACAATAACAACAGCATCAACAGCGGCCGTTTCTGTGATACCACACGATGCCCATCCTGGTTATAGTATTAAAAAATTCCAATCGAATAGCGATTATAAATTATTAGATTCAGATTTTTCACAATTTTTCACAATGTTACAAGATGGCTCAATAATGACCATATCCGATGTCAGTCCATTGGTGAATCGGCCAATTGATTTAATTGTATTGGAGAATAGAGACAATACAACAACAACACACATGTTGCAATTATATGTCTTAGATCGGAGGAATATGTTAAGTTTTAAAATTGATAATGGCGATGAGGTGTTGGGTAGAGTTATGGAAAATTCACCAGCTGGTAGCGGAATTAATGGGATACCTTTATTACAAGCTGTCAGTGGATTAATAACAGTACCAATAACTTATAGTATTATTGCTGGAAATATCGGACAGGCTTTTGAATTGAAACACAGTTCAACTGGAGTTGTATCACCGAATATAACTATAACGAATAACGGAGCTGGTGTATATATTGTGACAAGTCAAATATTAGATCGTGAAGAAATTAGTCGTTATGTTTTAACAATTCAAGCAAGTGATCCGAGCGGTATCAATAAAGCTATAATAAATATTGTAATTGAGATTGAAGATGAAAACGATAATAGTCCCGTATTTAGTCAGAAAGTTTATCGATTCGTTGTTGGCGATGATAGTTTAGATAGTGATAATGTCACAACAACATGGAAACGATTCTCATCTATCGGTAAAGTTGAGGCTACCGATGCTGATGGTGATAAAGTTGCATATAAATTAGCAACACCAACGAATATTCTAGTTATTGTACCACAAACTGGCGATTTATTATTAGCTGAAGAACCGAATAACGAAATCGATTTGGAATTGGTCGTTGAGGCACATGATCTAAGAATACCAAGTCGGACATCACCGCGACCCGCTCAAGTTTTATTCCATTTTCAACCACCGGAAACTGTTAAATTAGATTTGGATTTACAACAATTGGAGAATAAAGAATTACATCGTGGTAAACGGCGTGTTACACGTGCTGTACGTCCAACAAAACGTATAGAATTTACGGAATCCGATGGCGATACAGAAGGACGGAATGTTTTCCAATTGGAAAAAGAAACGGATCGTGAAACATTCAAAATACGCGATGAAAATCCATGGGTAACAGTCGATCCGAATGGTTCGGTACGTGTCAAAAAGAAATGGGATTATGAGGAATTGGGGCCGGAGAAGACCATCGATTTTTGGGTTACAATAACTAACGCCGAAAAGGGAGGTAAGTCAATTTTTTCTATTGTCCAGAAACATTTTGATTTTGTTGATTATTTTACCGTCAACTTTAATTGGAACAAGTTTTTATTGCTGTTTAATCTTGGCGTGCTTACTTGCTTTCTTTCTAATAAATTTCGTTGATGTTTTCGTTTAAACTGAAGTGGTTTTTGAAAAACCTTTTAAGGCGTAATTATAGGCTTTTTTCAATATTAAATATTTATCATATTGGTTAAAAACGGTGAAAACTACAGACTCAAGTCTACTGAAATTTTAATTATCACAAATTGATTTAAAAATCTCCATTCTTCCATCAATTTTTTGGTTCAATATTCATTGAATATTTTGTAAATTATCGGCCAAATTCAAAAATAAATCGTTTCAAGCGATTGGGTTACGATTGGACTAATAAACGATTAGGTTTAATCCTAAGAAGTCGGCATTAGTGAGCTTACTTTTTCTTTTTTGCTCTGAAATACACAAATTTGTCCAATTAATTCCAATTTTGTTGGATTTAGCATAATTTTGTTGTTATTTTTAAAATTGGTAGTCATCATAAACATCCAATTTTGGTAGAATAACAAAAAACTCAACTACTAATTTGTTTGTTTAAGAAAACGTGTGAACCGATCTATAGGTCTCGTTTTATCGTCAGATTGAATTTTTTTTGAAAACAAAATTCCAAATTGTGGTCTGAATTTGTTCAAGTAATTTCCTTTGGTTTTAATTTGGTATTTTTTTACCAAAAAAATCTGATGCCTATAAATTCATTCATGTTTTAGAATCGTTTTTTCTCTTCCTCAATCATCTGATTTTCAGTTATTTGTTTCCCATAAAATTTAATAAGTTTTTTCACTCTACTTCTCGTCATAATGTTATTAGTAAATTTCAAATAAAATTGATCAGATGGTTGTTGTTTTCTTTTATTGTTGAAACTCCTGGAATTTTCCAATAATTAATTAATTAGTACGTCCTTTTTACGATTAAACAATCACGAAGCTCGCTCACTTTTCCTCTTTGAAATGCGAAAACTAACGTTAATTTATAATTAATTAAATATACGACTAATTGTCGACAAAATCAATAAATCTCGTTCAATTAGTTATCCATTCTATGTTGTTTAATTTAATTTTTCGAAAGTATAATCAAAAGTCTCGATATAAAACATTAATAATTACACCTGCCAACTTGTTTAAACAGATAATCGATAAAACAACGAATTATTAATTAGTGATGAGATTATTTTATAATTTGGCCTTCGTATTGTCCAAACTTGTTTTGAGCTTGTTCTTTTTACCTTCCCTCTTAAATTCACATTGGAATCCGTTCAGATAATCAGCCTTAACAATCGTAGTTCCCAAATTGCGTTTTTTTCCACGTTAATATACCACTTTGGTGATTTATTTCAGAAATCTTAGTTTAAGTGGCGGTGTGGTGGCGGCGTCGTTGATAACGAGCAAGCGCAAACTTCGACTTTTCTATATTTTTGATATAGAGAAGTTTCCCCCAAACTTTCTAAATTGTTAATTTTTTCGATGTTTCAGCTGTAATTAACACTTAATGAGAATCTAGTGTTGGTTTATTCTTATTTTTTATTAGACATACACACTTTATAGGTATACATAAACATAACTAATTGGTTAATATAAAGACAGCTAAATGTAATTGACCAATTGTTGGTTCCCCTCAAGATATTTACCAGAGTCCGTTATACAGATAGGGAATTGGAATAATGATGGTTTAATCTTTATTTATTTATACATTAATCGTTGGTAGTTTCTATCAATTTAACAAAATTCGAAAGTCTCCCAGAACGGTAATTTCCAAATTAAGAAGTTGTTAGACTGAAAAAAGACCATTACAATTATTATTTCCATTTCCCCAAAGTTTCGTGTGACTTAATGTTTTGTTAGTTTTTTTTTGGGTTAATTTAGTTGAAGGAAACCGGTGAATTAACGTCGAGGTTACTGGCCTTTAGAAGGGGGTGAAATAGTAGAGTTTGTTATAATTTTAATTAAACATTCGTATTATTCCAACAATTGAAATTTTTCGTATAAATATTTGATGAAATTTGCTTTTTTTATAAGAAAATCACATGTACTTTATTTTTCTGATAGAGTAGTTGTAGTATTATGGTGTACGGTGGTGACCGGGCGTGGCGAAAATCAATATAGCACGCAGATAGCAGTTGGCGTTTAACTACACACGGAAGGAAAACCACCACCATCAATGAATGGTGAAGATAACAGGGAATATAAGACGGATGTCTTGTTTCAAAACATAATAATCGTCTTCTTTCCAGTTATCTTCACTAAAAAGTTTCAATTGTTGGATTTTTTTTTGGAAAAAAGTGCGCTCTTGTTGGGTTCGATAGAGCAAATATACGACAACTTCCGCCATCTAAATATTCTATTTCAAGTCGATTCTAATTCTTATACCGTTTCTATGTTACAAGTTTGTTTTGAAAACTTTCCACAGTTGTTGAGATTTTCACTCCCTTAACCAGGGGGTATATTGAATAAGAAAAGTACGATAGCGATGTTTCATCAATGCAAACAAGAATTTATTTGAAATTTGAAATTAAATCATCAATTGTCTGTTCTCTATCAGAATTAATTTGGAATTTAATGTGGCTTGTAACGAAACATTCCAAGCTATATTGAGTCTTTTTAAGTATTATTTGACAGGTACTACCCGATTTGGCACATTAACAGCTCTGTTGATTGAGCGAGTTACAAGCCAAAAGCTCGCATGTTATTTGAATATTTTATCCGATATAATAAGATATGGAACGTGGCAATTTTATTTGTCCTTTTCGGTAGTTTTGTAAGCCAAATTTGAGCCGATTAGAGCAACTTATGGGACTCCATATGTAATATTCTTCATTTTATGATAGTTGTTGTTGAAAATCGCCCGAAATTTCTCAAGATCTAGATGTTTAGTTAAGAATTGAATAGGCATTTTAATTAATAGCTTAACTGATCGTCAAATTTAGGCCCAAATGTTTGTTTTTAAGAAATTGCTCAAGAAATATCTCAATTTGATTTCCATTTGTTTAAATTGATTCATTTGGACCATCCATTGTATCGCTTTAATAATAATGTATGGATATCTATTGACGTGTTCTGAAACGGCTTTTTTCCAATAATGATGTCGATAAAAAACGGAACGGTAGTCTTTTCCTTCCATAATCTAATTGAACGTGTCGAATGTAGCCTGATATTGGATTCTCACCGATTTAATCGAAAAGTAAACAAACATGAAGTTGATTGCGGACATTTAAAATGTTGCTCTCCATATTTTTTAACTTAGATTACTCTTCTTTTTATATTTGTTTTTATAAAATCGACTAGAGTTGATTCTAGTTATAATCAAATTTCCACAATAAAATTCACTCCAATCAGACATATAGAATACTAACAATAAGTGTAATCCCTCTAGAGTATTGATAGTAGTTTTCGAATTGTTCTAATTGAGAATGATTGCAATTGCGCCCATTACTTTGACATCGTTTAGATTGACTTTTAGACAAAATTGAGGGTTTTTGCGGGTAAATTGCAAACCTCTAGTTAGTTTTTCCTTATACGAATATTAATGGGTCATCTCTGAAAAAGGCGAATTTCTCGTTTACACTTAATATGTTTTAAAAAAAATATTTTCTAGGAAATTTTACAATAAATCTAAATTATAGACAAAAGTCTTGGATCTTGTTTTTTTGTTCTATTTGTTAACAGTAAATTCAAGCGCTTTTCAAATCGAATCGATTGATCCAGGAAATTGCGAAAATTTTCAAATGACCTGGCTTGGTAATTGATACAGTAGAATTTTTTTTTATTTTTAAAACACAATAATTATGAGAAATGTTTCGTAAAAGCGACACGGAAGCCGTTTGAAACAACATTAAAAACTTAATCATGGGAAACTGATTTTTTTCTTTAAACGATTTAACGATTAACTCAGTTGTCCGAGAAGTAGAATTTTTTCTTGTCTCATGGTTGTTTACACAGAAACCGTTTTTTTTTATTTCTTAAATACTCTATTTAGATAAATAGCAAGTTGAACAACATTGTTGAAAAAGATAAAGATTTCAATCTATTATAAATTCAAGTTGAATACAAATTTACCACAATGACTTGTTGAGAATTTTCAAGATCATGTGATTATAGATGAACATAATTTATATTTATATCATACGGAAAGCTCTAGTAAATGCCATATAAATGACAAGAACAACAACTAGAAAAAAACTAAAGCTCATTTAAGTTGAACAAGAAGTAGAAGGAGGGATATGTTGTCAAAACCTCATTCAGTATTCGTGCCAGACAACAAACATCATTATAAGAATACCAAATAAATGCACTATTATTATAAGAAACATTTGCCGATTTAGTTGTAGGTGCTAAATAATTGTTTCTTATTCATCACAAATGATATTTAATGTATTTGAATGCAATTTATATTATGTTTCAATATAATAGAAATCCCATTAAGGGAACATTGAATTTATTGTTAGGAATGTGGAAAATAATTCCGAATTAGAGTGGTCTCTATTGTACTGAATAGGTGTGTGTCGTATTTGCAAACGCTATTGTATTACCGAACATACCGGTATGGTTAATTGTTTTAACTATTATCCAACAATAAACGCCTGCATCTTTATTTGTTATTAGAAATCATTTATAGTTTACTGAAGATATCCCACATGTTAACGACAGGTCGGGAATTAAATTTCTTCCATCTTTATTGCACGATTTTAATCGAATTTAAACGCGTCTATTTCTTATCATGAATCCCAATTTGCGATTCTATAAATTTCCGATCTATACAAATAAGGGGGAATTTGTGCGACACAATTCTACACGTGTAGACACTGCTTTAAACAAACCATAAGATTTTATCCCTTAGATCGAATCGAAGTTATGTGGAAAAAGAACGGAAATTTTCCACATTTGAACTCACCCTTAAACTTCCATAACAAGAAACTCTCAAAGACAATCAACTAAAGACCGAACAACGGATTAATACTTAAAGTTTCACGATCTTTATCATTTTATTGTTGGTCGATTTCGTGTTTGTATATGTGTAGAATTGGGGTGTGGTTCTATATTACTAACCATGCAAAATCCTTATCTTTATCATCATTTATTCAATTATATCTTAAATCTTTATTAAATGTGTATTCAGAATTTCTCGTTCTTTTATGAATTTGTCGGTGGAAATGTGCTGACAAATTTCTAAAATTGACGATTTATACGACGGGGTAAAGCGAACGAAAAAAAACCAATAAAGATTTCTCCAATTTGAAGAATTATGAGGACATATCAGGAATTTATAGTAGCATTTCCTCTCTTTATATTTCTTTTGGACTGATTTTTTCCTACTTATGTGCGAAACTAGTGGATTATTGTTGGGTCGATCCCTCTATTTGAATTATAAATAGAATAAATGGATGTCGTTTTTTTTTTGTTTCGAATAGGTAGGTTTTTACAAAATTGATATGATCGAGTTCGTTTTCAACAAATTGGATTTTTTCGATAAAATCAAGCACGAAATTAGGGGTGAAATTTTATCGAATGCCGCCATAAAGGTTTGATCCGTTATATTTTAATGAATTTTGATAAATGATAAGGCTATTTACAATGTAAATTCTCAACGGCCTGTTGAATTGTTTAAATCGGTGGTAGTGGCGGTAGTGAGACGCGTTTGCCCCCAAGATACCAAATGATGTATTATCCAACAACCGTCTATTTGGTCGTAATTGCTTTAATTTATTATATTGGCCATTTATCAGATTCTCTATATTTAATTGGCATGATAATGAAAACAACCGTAATCTCCCTTTACTTTCCGATCTTTACTAAAATTTGTTAAAATCTACAAAATCATAAACACTATTTGCATTGAAATTGTACCGACCCTTTTATGTTGAGCATAATCTCCCAACCATGACCGTCACAATAAACTGCATATAATGCATTTAGTTGAGGGATGGAAACTTGTCGGAAATTGCAACGTGTGCACAATTTGACCTTATTGTTCGGTATAGAAGAGGGATGAATTCCACCCTTCGTATAGTCAATTTTACTAAGAATAACATCAAAAAGAAACGACGAAATCCCGTTTCAATCTTTTATTTGAAATTATTTATTAATCGACTATAAATTGGGTAGATTCTACGTTTCTATCGTCATTGTGAATCTGTCACAAACCAATTTCTCGTTTAAGTTGAAAATAGCGTGACACATTCAAATGTAAAGATCCAATTGTGTTGTTGTGCCTAAAACGTTTTGTCTCCTTGTTGGTTTGTTTGGGTAAATTTTACTCGAAACGAAAAGATCGGAGCCAAATTGGAGATCAATCAAATAGAACGTAAAACCGATCCCCATTCCATGGTCCAAAACACAATACTTGGAGCTCCTTATTTAAACTACCAATGACCGGAAGATAGATTAAAGACGAAACTAGAAATTACAAGAAGAGCGGAAAAAACGGCGAAATACCTATCCATAACAGGATGTAATAAACCAAATGAACAACAAAAACTAGTTTGGTGTGATTGAAGTTACCCAAACAGTATTGATTGATTGGTGGCTAGTGGAATGAGTCATAATAATCGGAAAAAGCTCCCTTTATAATAAAAATCCCCCAAACCGATAGGGAGAAGTATTGCAAGTTTCATTAATTACCAAACACTATAATAGCGAAATTTCCTCCCAATACCACAAATCGCTAAATTATCGGCAAGATTGTAGACTGCATGGCGGCTCTAGAAGTTTCACTCTAATTGTCTTTAAGTCAATTTTGAACTTTTCACTTTATAAGTGAAGTATTGAAGTTGACGTGAATTTATTATGACAACAATTGAGAGGACGTTTCTATTTTTTTCGCCTATTCCGTCTAGATATTTTAAGAAAATTTAAAGTTTCCGTAATGGATTGTCGAAAATCGTTTAGATTCTCTTTGAAATGCACTTTGGGGGCGCTGAATTTTATCGATCTTGTACCGACTATAGGGGTGGAGAGATTCGTAAACAAAACGAATTCAATAACTTCCGCTCCACGAGTTTCTATCGGATTATTGTTTCACTATTTCTGAAACAATCCATAATCAGTCATGATTTGACAATAGTAAAGGACTCGGATTTCATATTATTTTGTTGAGTTTATCGAAACTAAACGATTATTGATTAATCGAATCAGATTTGTCCTAATAGAGTACAGTCAAGTTGACCGATTCTAAATCAACCGTCTATATTGTGTATTTAATTTTCTAAACAGCTGAAACTTTACTGAAATTAATCATTGCAGAGTAGTTAGTTTAGTTTGTATACGGTTTGATTAACTATCCAATGTTTGTATACGTGCATATATTTATCTAGAATGATCTGTATAAATTAGTAAAGTGGGTGGTTAGAATTATTTCAACCATTATTAAAACAAATATCCAAAAGCCTAATAAAATTATATAGTTGATATATTGTCCATAGCATTGGCTATTGAAATGTGGTCGGAATATTATCGAAGAGCTGTTATTCTAATGGTCCATTCAGTTTCTAATCCAGATCAATCTAATAAATTTCAACATTATTAGTTTAGAAATAACGCTAATAAATTTATTAAAAAACAACATTTCTTGTTTTTAGTAGACTTTAATAAATTGTCTAGTTATACGGTTTTTATCATGGAAAATTTGCACGAGCCATAGAAGCCTTATAAAGTTTAAGTCTTGTATGGGTTCGATATTTGATCAAGAATCTGATACGCGTTCTATATCTTGTCGTTTTCCCCTTGTCCCTGTAATTTACTGGTAGAATTTTTTATAATTTCTCGTACACCAGGTGTTCCTCTCTAAGAATCGGTTCTAATAAATGTCGTTTAATTAATTATCGATAATTAGAAATTATGCTGAAATTGAAGGAATTTGTATGGTGTTATTTGTAAGATTTGAACAGTTTGTTTCTTTGAAATATTGGTGACATAAACCGTTTAAAATTAGATCGACGAATTTTTAGGAAACCATTCTATTCGTAGTCTAGAATTTCATCTAAAACTCCTAACAAATGCATTACGCTACGTCGCCAACAGACTCTATTTTGATAAATAAAAGATGATATACTAGGGGTGAATTCAGAGATGTTAGGGGTAACTATACAATAAAAGATGGGCGTTCGTTTATTTCCTATAATAATCACACATATGTACAGTTAATACCTAAAGTTTTTCCACGATTTTCTCCGACAAATTCAATCAGAAACTTCACTATCTAATATTGTTCATCAAATTCTCGATATAGATGGGTTTAGAATTGTAGATATTGGAATCTAAGGGACTTTAAACGTGACATCACGAGAATGTTTCAGAGGTCCTGAGGTCAGATCAAAGAACCGATATTATATTTCCGATCGAGTTTACAATTTCAAGTTTGGATAATTTAACTAGTTGGGTCTGGGTGTACAACTCCACCTTCTTCACCACTATTATTACTATTGTATTATCTGTAAATTTCAAACCGAAAAAATCCATTGTTCTTCTACTATTGTTATTTATTTAAGTCTACAGTATATGGGCGATAATACTATCAACAATCAATCATAATATAAAGCGATTTCTTCAAGTGAACGTGTCTATTGATCGATTTTGTTATAGTTTATTTTTGAGATTGAATCAGAATTATGTTTATTTTATTTATAAACACCTCTATTGAAATTTTATGAAATAACCGGCGGCGACATAGAAACCGTAAATAAATGAAATCCAATTCTAGCGTAAAATAACTAAAAAATACTCTTAACAATTATAATGGAACCGGAAATGATCCGGTTAATATTTGTTGGCAATATCATATTTTTATATTATAAATTGTAATATAACAGGTAACTTTCCACATATGGGAACATAAGGAATGCTATTCTATAACAAGTTTTCATTGTATGCAGTTAGGCTATTATACGACAATCTTGCAAATTCCGGTTCACAACGATTCGTCTAATTAATTATCTCGAGGTTATTACAGTATCTTCAATGTCAATAGAACCGTTATATTGCAATAAGTGTAGTAAAATTATACAGAACGGTACAATTTGTGATTTTGTGAAAATTAAAATGAACTAATCATTCACCTCCTTATTTAAATCCGTATTGAATCTATAGAAGAGGTGAACGACTGTGCCTTTCTAATATCCAAAATTACGCAATTCTATGGGAACTCACCTAAATTTATTAATTTGGAATCTTAATAAATTATAGTTAAATAATAATGGAAGCGAAAAAATAATTTTATTGTTGTTTTCATTGCTTGCAATTCGTGTTATTTAAGTTGAAATTTAGTGCGTCTTATCTTTAAAAATCCCGTCTAAATTTAACACATCATAATATGAAAAGAATAAAACTTTAACACCCATTATTTTGATATAAGGACCATTTAAATTGTCATATTTTTAGTGTTATAATGAACATTTATACATCTGGTTATGATCAAATTCTCTTGAACGCTGTTTAAACTTTATTTAAAAACATATTTACATATCAATTTAACAACAAAAAAATTCTATGTTAATTATAATTATTAATTTTAATTCATTCTTTCGTATTTGATTGTTTGTATTAAAATGAATGACGCGTCATCGTTGATTATTGCATATAATTACTTGTATGATTCATAATTATAGCATCTTTATATTGTATTTGTTATAATTAGTTTTAAACTTTATAGAAGCGTACAGCTGCTGTCTGGACGAGAATTTCTTTACGATTTCGATATAGAAATGGGCTGAATGCCAACAGACTAACGACAATTTCAAAATCAATAGCGTACGGAGTATTTTCTAATAATAATAATAATAATAATAGAAATGTGAAAGTGTCACGTCAAAGGTTCTATTTAATTTTTGAATTCCCTAAGTCAATATCCTGGAAAAACTGCAAATCCCATGCGGATTTCAAAATAAATAAAAACCCAATATCGTTATATCAGATTTTAAAGTACCAATTACTGTAATAATGCATGTAGTACTAGTATTGATAATGTGGAGAATTTGGGTGAAATTGCGTTTTTATAGGGAATACGATAGCGCATTATCACTTCCGCTTCGATTGAGCAAACATTGACGGACCCGAATTTTTGTTTATATTTCTGGTGTACTAATCGACATTCATTTCGGAATGGGCTTTTTGTCCGTTTTTATCTATCCGAATTCCGTGCAGGAAACCAACGAAGGCCACTAAATACAATTTAAGTAAAATTAGCACAATTTCAGCAATTCCTCTAGCACAATTGTGGTTATATTTAGAAATGATTGTCGTTGTTCTATTCAATTTCACAAATAAATCAACGCTGTTTGGATCGATGTTAATTTATTGATAACATTTTGAAACCGTTGTCTGTCACATTAAATAATGAACTCATATTTCCATTAATTAAAGACCAAATTGCGCCTATTCGACCGAAATTGCGACTTGGCCAGATTCTTGTAATTGGTTTTTTTTGCGAATAAAAGTCTCGTGTTTAGTTTGAAATATTATAGAAGTTTTCGCTGGATGCTCCCCGAGCATTGTTGCTTAATAAAATATTAAACTTTCTAATGCATTTGGTGCAAAGTTGAATCTCAAACATTAATGCACCAAATTCCTAAGGCGGTATTCCTGTCTACTTAACAAATGATTTACAAATGAACAAGGCAAATTGTAAATTTGTTTTTATTAACGAAATTTATGAATTTCCAGCATGATATCCAACAATGAAGAAATCTAAAACTGTAAAAATTGGTTATTAAAGCGAAAAGTTTACAGGATAATTATTCTAGCAGATTCAGTTTTTTGTTTGGTTTTATTCTGTTCTGTTCAGTAATTCACGGTAAGCTCAAATTAAATTTTTGAAATAAGTACAAATAAAACGACGATAAATGAGATTCTTTTAAACGAGAAAATAGAAAAAAACCGAATAAAATGGTTATTAGAACAGGAGAAAATCGGTTAAAATTCGTTTGAAAGCTGCAATTAAGCGGGAATTTTGTGGAATTTCGGATACTTTTGTGTTTCTATTTGCAAGACAACGTCTTATCTTGATTTTGTACGCTTCGAATATTTGCATATTTTATCGGTTTCAAATGTATCCACCAATTTTCAGTTTTTAGCGATTCGAAATCACTTTAAAAGCTCAATATTGCCTCTCAATCCGTGCAGTATCGGATTAAATTTTCATTATAATTGAAGTGAATCGATAAAAGCACAAGGTGTCTCCAATTTTTTTTTGACTTCCACTATTTCTATTGTGTCTGCAAACAATGGACGCTAATATTTGAGAAGAGGCATGTTCTATTTATTTATTTGTTTTTCTATGTTGGCGCATTTATTCCTGCTGGGCCGTCGACAGCGTCGTCGTCGCCGCCGCCGTCACCATGTTATAAATCGATAGCGCCTGCGTCATGACCCTTAGGGACCCATCTCCCTTCTTTATCCCGTTCCCTATTCCATCCTAAATGAATTCTCATCAACTACATGCGATTTTGTTGTAGAGAAATTGTTGGTTTTTATAAAAGTAAGGGGAAGTTTTTATTTCTTTTTCTTTTTGAAAACTTATCCGGACGCATACGCGAACATACAGAGGGTGAAAGTTAGAGAATGTGTTGCTTACTATTATTGTAGTATTATCTAAATAAAGGCGGATTATACAATTCTAATGAATGGAAATAGAGGAGCGGTAAATTTCATGCAAAAACTTTGGATGGAATTCCAAATGAAATGCATATTGGCCAAAATTGAAGAAGTTTTCTAGTTGATAATCGTACTAATTCCGAAGCAGTACAATATATTTTAATTTAATTCTTTGTTGTGAACATAGGAGCTTCTCAAACTCGTCCAAACATAGAAAAAGTCATCTTTAAAACTATAAAATCTGTCCGCATCGTATTTCCACAGATGTTCCTTATGTATAGTTGTTTTATTTTAAATAATGTCTATATCCTCCTATCTTGCCTTAATGTAAATGTTTAGAGAAGAAATTTTGTATTATTTTCATCCGTTTTAAGATCTGTGTTTAATTTAACAAGACCAGAAAAAATCGTAGTAAAAAATAAGGGTTTCAAAATTAGTGCTATAATTTTGTTGGAGATCTAAATTTAAACTAAACTAGGGTCAAGGCTTTTGTCTAATATTTTGCATTCGTTCATTGTCTGTAGTTTTTTTTTTTTTTTTAGATAAATTTCCACATATTTAAATGAAAATGTCGCGATGAATTTCCTGTAAATTCAATTAACTTCAATTCCTACAATTAAACACAATTTTAGTTTTTCGAAAAGGCCACATTGTGACGTTTAGTAGAGTCATAATAATAATAATGATATGATATCATGCTGATATTTACTAATTGAAACATACAGGACACCAAACTTTATACTCTTGTTAATATTAATACAATAATTAGGAAATAAATAGGATTTATGTATTCAATATCTAACAATTATGGAGCAAATTTGGTGAAATTTGTTGCTCAATTTTATATTAAACACATATTTAATCTGCAAATTTTATTTGGTATTCTATACGCGAATCTCCATCTTTATCTCTATTATTAACGTATTTTGTAATAGCTCTATTTGGGAGCTTTTCTCCAATCCCGGTTCACCCTATTTAAGGGTTAAAAGTGTACAATTTATTGCGAATAAAACCAGTTTTCGGTAAATATCTTCTTTTTTACGACATTCGTCAGATTACTTTATAGTAGACCATATAGAACGATATAATTGTGCTTAATTTACTCGTTTCTGCTGTGTTAACTTGGTCGACTGTTTTCAAACAACTACTGGTTGTTTATTGGTTAATTTAGAGCGATTTTCAGAAAAATTAAAATACAATAAACTTCAATTGTAGAGTTAACTTTCGTCTATTTGTTTCTATCCTAGTTGTAGTTTTTCAAAATTTCCAGAAGATCGAGTGAGTTACCTCGTTTTCGGGTATGTGTTTCAATATCTTGAGGAATTTAAATTGCTTCAATTCGTTTGAACGAAACTTTAATGTTTGATTAGGAAAGTTAAATTATATGAATTTGCCAAAATTTTAGTTTAATTCTAATCATTGAAATCGGTCAAGTTAATATTTCTTCGACTGGAATAACGTTTTATTTCCGGATTTGCAATTTTGCTAAAAATTTGGATGGCTTCTCATATCGTTTGGCAGAGTTTCAGTAAAATCGTACAATATGCCCCCTTTAGTCGAATAATTTATTTATTTATTTTTCTATTAGAGAAATATTTCTAGTTTTATTTTATAGGAAAAGTTTTTAGTTTAAACTTGATCGAAACAAAACAGGAAGAAGAAAATTTCTTTTCCTTTTCCGATGATGTTATCGATTTCTTTTTACACCCTCAACTTGTCGTTAATGTTGTTTCTATCGTTATATCGTCGAATTTTCAACAAACTTGAATGCATTTTTGTAAATTTAATGTTGTTGTGGAAAATCGTCTAGATGGAGAAATATTAAAAAATACGGTACAATTATTGTTGACTTCACACATAAATTGCTGCGATTACAAGAGATGAAGCCGCTAATTTAAAAGGTCTCATTAGATCATCATCGTTCATAACAGGATTATAGTTAGCGGACTGTTTAACAAGTTACCCTCATCGTAATAAGATTTTAAATGACCATAGAGGGTTCAATGGGTCATCATTGCCGGCTATTTGATGGATACACGCGACAGCTATCTAATAACAAAAGCTTATGGTCAACTGATGGGGGTTAAATTATTTGTTTGTTGATGTAGAAGGGGTGATTCAGACAAGAGAAAAAAAACCACAGACCACCGTTTATCAACAGAAAGTTAAATTGATTTATGTTGAATTTAAACTTTAACGGAATCGTGACGAATAATTAAATTCGATGATTTGTTTCGGCCAAGTTTGTTCTTCGGTTAATTTCAATTTGGTTGATTTTGATTAGTTTAATATTTTTGTTTAATATAATCAATTGATGTCTATTCGGAGGTTGAAAAATACACCATTATTTTTCCTTTTTTTTGATTTCGAACCATTTACTAGGATTTCTGCAATATTTCTCTGTCTCGAACAGGGAATATTTATGGTGTAAGGGTAGTAAAAAGCTTTACATACCGTTTTTATTATGACAAATATGACCGGTTGTTGTGTATGTCCCTAATTCGATATTTTATTTGTCGGCCAGTAATTTGTAATCCAAATAAATTAATTGATGATGATATCAATGCTTGTCCCTTTTATTGATTATTATAAATTATGCATCCGTATTGATGTTTACATTATTATAATAGATTTGAATTTGTATGCGGATACGCGGTATGATCCACTTCTCTTACACTATAACTATTGTGTACAATACTCATATCTAATAAAATACGAAGATCAATAGAGATAGATGATGGTAAATCTGCAGAAAGAGTGAGACAGTATATGATGAATAACTAAAATAGTTTCGTATCGAACAATTGAACCACCACGATACACTAGAACGCGATGTAGGCGTACTGTAGTAATAATCCATATAGTATGAATAGAATTTCCATAAAATTAACATAAAATTTAATAGATGATAAATAAAAATAGAGTGGCAGTTTTCTTTATATTTATCCCTCTCCCCTATCAGCACGCGTCCAAGTTAAATTGACCATTAAATATGAAACACCTCGTTACGAATTTCAAGTTTTCTTTTATTAAAACAACTACAAAGAAATGCTAAAAATAGAAGACCGATTTCTACCCTTTTGTCGATCGAATCCAATTGTCTCTAATTGACGCTTTTTCGAAAATTCGAGCCATTTTTGTCCAAATAGTGGCGCATTCTGGATCGAAAATAATCCATTTAAAGACTGCTATTTGAACAACTAATTGTAAGGGTAAACAATTATGGCGATTATTTGAACAACGAGAAATATTGTCACGATTTATAGGATAATTTAGCACAATTTGGGCCGTGTAGCTCATTTGAATGTTCATTAAAAAATAAGTTACACGTGTCAACATTGATTTTTTTCGTTTTATTCTGGAGTGGGTGGAATTATTTCGCATTGGGGAAAAATGCAAGCATTTGTGTCATTCTAAGACTCGTTGACCAGCTTGCCGATGAGCTATCGGGTGTAAATTTTGTTAAAATGATCGTCGAAATTTAATTCAAATCGCTCAAAACTATACAGAGTGAGCCAA